>CAUYRT010069210.1:0-37882 GCA_963574885.1 Lepilemur ruficaudatus | reverse complement strand
TGACCCTGTTCCATTAATGAGGCTGTCCTGTTCTGAAGACACCACCACCCAGCTCGTTTACTCCGCTTTCAATGCTGTCTTCATGATTGGCACCTTTCTGTTCGTCTTCTGTTCCTACGCTCTGGTGATTCTGGCTGTACTACGGATGCCCTCAGAGGCTGGCAAACGGAAGGCTTTCTCCACTTGTGCTTCTCATCTGACTGTGGTGTTCCTGTTTTTTGGCTCTGTTATGGTGATGTATGTTAGCCCTGGATCAGGACACCCAGTGGAAGTACAAAAAATTGTGACCTTATTTTATACTGTGGTGACACCCCTCTGCAATCCTCTAATTTATAGCCTGAGGAACAAGGAGATGAAGACTGCCTTGAGGAAAGTGTTTGGGACAGAAAGAGCTGTTTGTAAAACATAAATTAGAAATCATGGTGAACCAAGTTTCATCAAAACCTACCTTAATAAGACATGAGCAAGAAAATTTTGTGGAGAATTCAATAATTTTGGTTAGGGAACTGTTACAATAAAGCCCAATATACCTTAAATATCACTCACTACATGACAGGTTAGTCTTGTTTAAGAAATAAAATTGTCTCAAGAAAACTGGGCCCTTCATATTTAACTCAGTTTCTAAAAGCCAGCATAAATCTCCTTTTTGTTTCAGAATTTGAACACTATATAAAGATGTAACGTAAGTCATATACTTGTTTCAAGATTTAACTTGCTTAAGCAATTCTCCTCCACTGGTCGTTACTAACTAAAAGGGAAGATTTCTGTATCAGAAAAAGTCCAACCATCAGTGCTTCTGTTCTTGTGCCAATGCCAAACTGATTTGATTATTATTGCTTTATAGTACAACTTGAAGTCAGGAAGACTGATGCCTCCCAGTTTGTTCTTTTTGCTTAAGATTGCTTTTCCCATACGAGGTCTTTTCTGGTTCCATACAAACTGAAGAATTATTTTTTCTAGTTCTGAAAAGAATGAAGGTGGTACTTTGAGGGGGATTGCATTTATTCTGTAGATCACTTTAGGTAATATAGACATTTTAACAATATTGATTCTACCAATCCATGAACAAGGCAGATTTTTCCATCTTCTTACATCTTCTACAATTTCTTGACTTTTATTAAAAAAGTCTAAAAACAATACATGCTTCCATGGATGCAGAGAGAAAGCAATGTCTATATACTGTTGGTAGAACTGTAAATTAGTACAATCTCTATGAAAAACAATATGGAGATTCCTCAACGAACTAAAAATAGACCTGCCATTTGATCCAGCAATGCTACCTCTGGGTATTTACCCAAAGAAAAAAAAGTCATTTTATCAAAAATACACCTGCACTTAAATGTTTATTGTAGCACAATTCACAATTGCAAAGATGTGGAATCAATTCATGAATGGATTAAGAAAATGTGGTATATGTATATCATGGAATACTACTCAGCCATAAGAAAAGAGGAATTAATGCTTTTGCAACAATTTGGATGGAATTGGAGACCATTCTCTTAAGTGAAGTATCTAAAGGATGGAAAAAACAAACACTACATGTACTTGCTATTAAACTGGAGCTGATGAGCACACATATGTACAGAGGGAAGTAAAACTCAGTGGAAATCAAGCAGAGGGGAGGCGATGGGCGAAAACCTACCTAACAGTTACAATGAACACTATCTGGGTGATGGGCATACTTAATAGTCCTTAGTCAAGTATCACAAAAGTGATCCCTGTAACTAAAAATATTTGAACTCCTGTAATATTTCAAAATTAAAAAAAGAATTAGCTCTAAGTAGTGGAAGGATTTAGGTAGACATATACTTCTACAGATTTCTTTAATCATGAGGTTTCATAATATTATTTCAGAATACACTAATTTAAAAACGTATGCTATAATCCCTAGAGCAAGTATTAAATATATAAAGCCTTGATTTATAGCACAATCTGATAGGATTTATAGCACAAATATAAAAGAAAACATTAGCCGAGCATGGTGGCTCACGTCTGTAATCCTAGCACTCTGGGAGGCCCAGGTGGGCGGATAGCTCAAGGTCAGGAGTTTGAAACCAGCCTGAGCAAGAGTATGACCCCATTTCTACTAAAAAATAGAAAGAAATTAATTGGACAGCTAAAAATATATAGAAAAAATTAGCCAGGCATGGTGGTGCATGCCTGTAGTCCCAGCTACTCGGGAGGCTGAGGCAGGAGGATCGCTTGAGCCCAGGAGTTTGAGGTTGCTGTGAGCTAGGCTGATGCCACAGCACTCACTTTAGCCTGGGCAACAGAGTGAGACTCTATCTTAAAAAAAAAAAAAAAGAAAACATTAAAAATGTTTGATTAATCCAGAATAATGCATGAAGGATGGAATAAAAGGACAAAAATCAAATAACAAATATGCAAGATGGTTGACTTGAACCTATTTTAATAATAGCATAAAATGCAAATTGATTAAGCATTTCAAATAGAAGTACAGACTGTAAGGTTGGGTAAAAACCAAGGTCAATCTATGTGCTTATTATAAGAGAAAGACTGTAAATATAAAGGTACAGGAAGGATAAAATGAAAAGGATGAAAAATATTCCATGTAAACATTATTTACAAGAATGCATTTATTTAAATATCAGATAAAGTAGATTATAAGATAAGGAATATTATCAGAGAAATAGAAAAACAATGATAGGGTCAATTCATCAAAAAATATAAAAATCCTTAATATTTATATCCATTTTATAACCTAACTTCAAAGTCCATTAAAGAAATTGGCAAAACTAGAAAGAGAAATACCCCACAACAAGGAAAACTTAAGATTTAAACACTTATTAATTAAAATAAGAACACTAAATTTAATAAGAATGCAGAAATTCTGACACTATCCACCAACTTAATTGACACATATAATACATAACCAATGTAGAATATTCTTTTTATTCCTAAAACACATGGAAAACAAATAAGTTGATAATATGGGAAATAAGTTGGAATATATTTCAAATGATTTAAATTATACAGAACATATTCTCTGACCATAACTCAATTAAATTGGAAGTCAATGCATAAAGATACACAAATATATATCCCAATTATGTAAGAATAAAGTTAAAAAATTCTAAATAAGTTATAGAGCAAAGAAAACACAAGGCACATTATAAAATAATTAAAATCGAATACTAATGAAACAGCACAGCAAAATTTGTGTGCATATACACACACGGTGTTTACAAAAATGTATATTTTAATTTAAGTCTTATAAATTAAAATGCTCATATTAGAAATAAAGATCTAAGATTCTACCTTAAGATGCTAGAAAAGGAAGAGGAAATTAAACTCAAAAGAATTATAGGAGAGGAAATAATATGAGTGGAAATTAATAAATTGTGCAAATGATACACAGATATCATAAAGCTAAAATTTTGTCCTTTGGAAGATCTATAAAATCGATAAATCTATAATCAAGGCTTATTAAAAATAGAGAAAGTTCCAGAGCTCACTTATCAGAAATTAGAAGTAGCTCACCATAACTGCTTTTCCTAGGGCAGGTCTCCTAGTTACTGCAGACCCCAGATCAATGAGGGGAGAAGACGTCACCTTAAATTCATGATTTAATTAGTTTCTTGGACTTTTTCACTAGTAAGACTGTGTTCAGATTTAAGGTGACATTAGAACTTTGAATTACCCCCAAATTACTAAAGAAATCATGGCATTTTCCCAACTTCTCATCAAGAGTAAAGGGTAAATACTGTATGAGCAGGTTAATGAAATAATGAGGAAGATGAGTCAATTTCATAAAATGTATGGTGTCCTGTAAATACCAGCCTTATGACATAGTTTCAAGTAATAGCATTTTGTAGAATGAATGTCATGTATAACAGGAATATTTTCTTTTCTATACAGAGAATTTTTTGATGTAAAACAGAGGTCTAGTACAATATAGTTTTGAGTTGCCAACAAATGTTTTGTGAATAGTTGAAACAATTTAGTATTTTATTTTTGACTAATCATTACTTATTTTCAATATTATTTCAAATAAAGTTTAATTTTAATCCCAAACTGTATTTTTTTTATACTTTTCTTTTTTCTCTCTTGGGATAAGGTCTCTAGAACAATTTGTATAGAATTCTTATAGCTTCATTAGTTTCAAAGGCTATTGAGGTAAAATTTCTTATCTGAAAATAGCTTTCTTCACTTAGTATTTTTTTCTTTCCAAACTACTTCCCACCACTAAAAGTTGAGATTACTTTTGTTTTTATTAAGTAGTGCTGTTAGCTTTTCTATTTCTTAGAGCTGAGATTCTTGCTTAAATCTAAGCTTTCTCATGCATTGAGACATTTCTAGATAAAGAAATGCACAACTTCTCAGGGGAAATATTCTGATTTTTAAAAAATGCAAAAAATGGTTCAAGAGAAGCAAAAGAAAGGAGGAATGATTCTAAATCGAAATTAAGTAAATAATTCAGAGCTTCCTTTCCCTGATACGCCATAGATTTTTGATTGAGTCTTAAGGCCTGTAATTAACAAGTGAGTAAAAGTCCAACCATTTCCATGGGACATTGAGAGCACAAAACAGCCATGGTATTAGCGTCAGCAGCCTCTGCAGCAACAGAGGGCATTGCCAGCTGCTTTGGCAGCAAGTTGAAACAATGCATTCAGACAGAGATCTGTACGCTCCACATTAAGCATTGTCAATCTCAGTTTGGCAGGTGCCTCAAAAAGCCCAAAAGAAGGGATTAATTGAATGTGGCCAGGGATATATGAGGAGGGGTGGACCTGGTTAGTATGCCACCTGTATTCCAGTAAGAGTCCTCCATTGAGCAGAGGTGAAATGTGTCTTGAAAAGCCTCAGAATTCTATGGGAAGCATTTGAGACCAGGCTAAAGTTAAAACTTAGCAGAAGGTGTTGAGCCAAAGAAATATTTCTTATTAATATTATTGGAACCTTGTTTTTACTCTATTGATGTTTGTGATTTGGAAACTACGAAGTATGCCAGCCTTCTAGCCAACGATTACAGCCACGGAATCTCCTCTTTTCTGGTCCCAAGGACATAACTGACCAATTGTCTTCAGATAAGTGTCCCTTTCCCACCAGTAATCTAGCTGCTTACTAATTCATGGCTTAAAGTTAATGGAAAGACTTTTCTAAGAAGTGTTTCTCTTAAAGTTTTATTTTTTTAAATAGCATTCAATGAACTCTTACTAGAGGTCTAATATTGTTAATAATATTAGAGGTCTAATATTGTTAATAATATTGTTAATAAACAATTCTAACAACTCATATATGAGTTGTTATTTAAGTTATTTAAGTTTATGTTATTTAAGTTTTTTTGACCAAAAAAAAAATTTTAGAAAAAGAAAATCCAAAATATTTTAATAGTAAACATCTTAGGAATTTTTTCAATGGTTTTATGTTAGCTAGAAAATCATCCATATCAAATCTGAGTGACCTTACATTGATGACTTATATATAATATATGAGGAAAACCAGGGTGTGGATGTAGGGTTAGAACAATCTAATGCAGATCCTAAGCTAGTGAATCATACTTACTCTTATGTTGCTATGTTATCATTATGAGCTCTGTTTTCTATTTAGGTCATCATACACATGTTGGATATGTTTGCTAAATAGTTTGAACATATTGAACACATATTTTAATAAGTTTAAATATTTTCTATATTAAACTTATCAGATTGGCCATTTAACTAAGGAAACAGAGCATGCAAATATACTTGAAATGTTTTCACCAAACCTTGGATTATCCAACTATTGTGTGACATATGCTTCTGAAAAACAATTTAATATCTGCCCCTCTTTCAGATTTAAAAGCAAGGTAATAGAATGGCCTCAAAGTTTTAAAGTTGTTTCTGGAATTTAATGTCACCCAATATGTTATGCAGAAATTAAGCAGCACAGTTATTTTAAATATTAGGCCCATTTAAAAATACAGAAGTGAGATATCAGGCTAACATATTTCCCAAGGCAATATATGATTAATTCCTAGGTGACAATGGAAAAAAAAAAGATAATGTAATCACATAAAGTCCAACGACTCTACTTTTGGACTCTGTATTATCTTTCAATCATACCAATTTATTTTGAAATAAGTACCTCCTTTAAATTAAAAATAAAGAGAGCCAAATGTATGGGATTCATATGGCTGTAAGAGAGGCTTTGCTGTGTGTAAGTTCTGAATAGTTTTCAACATACGTATTTTTCTCTTTCACCTTGTTTTGGTCTTACATAAAATGTGTGTTTGGAGTATTCCTTTCATTTTATCTGTCAATTCTATGGCATTTCCAAAGCAAGTGGTTCTGCTTTTTCCATTGTCGTCAGAAGTATTTCTGTCCTTAGTAATTGAAGCTTACTTGATTCCTGAGATTTGTTATCTCCCTTCATGATTGCTAGGGTGATTTATCATAGCCCAGGTATTTCTGTTTCCCCCTAGGACAGCTCCACTATAAAGGTCTGGCTTCTTCATAGTCCTCTGATCATTGCACTGATTCCTGAACAAAAGCCTTTATTAATATTTATGTCTTATCCAGAGAAACACCTTTTTTGGGGGGATAAAGTGTTGTAGTGAATAATCATTATCCATTTGGGCAATAATTCACATTCATCGCCTCTGAAGTTTGAGCAAAGACTTGAAGTTTGCCCAGCAGATGCAATGTTAGCCTGGAGGCAGATATTGACTTCAGACATTTTATCAGCTTCTGTATAAAACTGAGGTGATCTCTCTCAAGTAAATGCTATTTAGATGCTGAAATGTAATTACATATGATTTATTAATTTGGATTTGAGGTTAATATTAAGATGATCAGTTTTGTTCATAGTTCAAAAACTTACAAGTATGCTGCATGCTGCATATTTTTCCTAATAGTACTATAGTAAAATAGTAAATTAGTAAAAATAGTAAAATAGCTGTTTTCATATATTAATTATTCCTACACATTTTACAGTTTTTATCAGAGACAAAGCATTGTTTTGCTAGTCTTTGAACATCTTAATCAATTAGTATCTATTGGTATTGCAGATGAAAGACGCTTAATTGAATGTCAAGTGATCTGGGTTCTAGCTCCTGCTCTCCCAATAACTAGCCATCTATCCTTGGATAGGTCATTTCATCTCCCTGTGCTTTGTTAATTGAACATCAACTGTTAATTGAACATTAAGTTTGGATTTTCTATTGTTTTTTTTTCCAATCTAAAAGTTCTTTTTTTAAAAAAAAATCAGTGACAAATAGGAAACCAGAACAACTGATTCACTAATAAGAAGTTAAGTCTTTTCCCTCAGTGCTATATGCAATCCTACACATATACCTTCTGTGTCTCTGTGAATGGTATCAGCATCGATCTAACATGTCACCTAATTATAAATACATATGTAAACCAATTCAAATTAATAAAGGGAAAAATAGGTTAAATGACTCAAAAAATGCTATTTGGATAGCTGGAAGTAATACATACAGAATTGAGGATTGGCCTCTTCTGTGTTTTAACCACAAAACCATTGTGTCAGTAAAGCACATTATATTTTGGTGGAAGGAGCATTTATGTGAAACTTCAATATCATGATGAGTTAAACTCTATGAATTCATTACTTTTTAATTTCTCCATCTGCTAAATCATAAAAGGATAGAAAATACATGTGGCAGCTGCAGAGGAGGACTAGCATAAAACACAAGGAAGAGTTTGGGATGGCAGAAGTCTCTAGAGGTGAGGGATTTATAGCTCTTAGGAGAAAAAGCAAGATCCAGGGTGTTAAGAGTTCGCCAAGAACTCCCTAAGGTAAATGGAAGTTAGTGTCCCTGGTGTCTGGGCTCTTAACTTTAGGGAAGTCATTTCAAGTATCAATTTAAAATACTAATAGAAAGCCAGTGCAAAGGGCTGTAAATGTTAACATCAAAGGAAAAAAAAAATATTGTTGAGGGAAGAAAGTTGATCTTTTTAACAAATGCATTTTTCAATAAGCTTTATTGTAAAAGTTGAAGAGAATGTGTCTATGTGGAAATGAATCACATCTCAACTGTGATTCATGATGTGGCATCTCACACATCATGATGATGTATTCAGGTTGCAGGTTTTCTGAAAGTGCATCGGTGGAAATCATGACATAAAAGCAATCTCTACCAAGAGTCACAGTGAGATTACCTCTATCTCTAAAACAGTAACTTGTAAGGCTTAAACAGTCTCATCCTTTCCCATAATTTCTTGTGAAGTAATATGAAAAGACTCTCAAGATAAAGAAAAATACGTTAAGCATTAAATACCAACAGAGAACATATATTCTTAATTGAAAGCTGTGAGTGAGATTTTAAGAAATCTCTGAAACATGAAAAAAATCCAAGTTATAAATCATACTTACCCAAATATTGACAATTAAAAGATGAAGGAAAATGAATTATGAGTCTAATTAAGAAATACATATTTTTAACATATTCGTATGTTTATGCACACTATTTATGTATATGTGTACTTACTCCAAGGTAAGGGGGTCCTAGTTAAATACACAGAGAAACAAAGCATATTTCTCTGATTAATGTCTTTGATACAAACAAGAAATTTGAGTTAAAAGAGATTTTTAAGCCTATCCTTCCTAATTCCCCGTCTAATTTAATCAACCCCTTTACAAACATGTACATGAGAGTGTGTGTTTGCAAATGTATATTCAAAATTCCACTGCTTCTCTCCACCATCTTTCTCTGTACTAACCTGGTCTAAGCCATGATCATCTTTCTCTGAGACTACTAAAGCAGCTTTCTACATGAGTTATTAATATTATTCCAGGGAGAAGATGCTCCTCCCAGAGAGATCCTTTTAAATTTTCATTTAGGTCACATGATTCCTCTTCTCAAATGCCCCAATGACTTCCCATTTCATTTGTAATAGTACTGATGGGCCTGGGACAATCATCCTCCCCACTATGTTTTTGAATCTCATGTGGTAATGCTTTCCTCCTCATCCAGATACTCCAGCCACACTGGCCTCCTGGCTACTATTATTCCATCACAATGAGCCTGCTTCTGCTCCAGGAAATATAAACTTGAATTCCCAACTTCCTGAAATATTTTTTCCCCAGATAATCCATATTCCTAGTTCCTTTTTTTTCTTTTAGGTTTCTGCTCCTATTTCTTCTTATCTGAAAAGCCATCCTTGTTCATCTTACATAAAACGACAACCACCTCTCTATCCTCATACTGTGTTATTTTACTTTGTAATGCTTGTCCTCACCTACCATATTATTATGTATTTTGTATTTATTTATTTAAAATCAGGGCAAGTTCCATATCAATTGATCTTTGCTGATGACAGATTGAACATTCAACAGCATCAGTGATGAGATTAGCTTTGGTTAGGAGGAGCCCAAGCTGTTGAACCAATTCATAGACTTTATCCCTTCTATAATTTATACTCTTTTAAAGGAATCATCACACAAGCAATAGAAAGAAGAGAAGTAATAACCGTTTCTTTAAAGTGAAGACCTAGTGGTCTACCTGGCTAGTTGTTAAGTGCTTCCTTTGCAGTGAACGATCTTTGGTAGGCATTAGCAAGAAACACAAAAATACATGTCTTTTGCCCATTCCTATATATCCTTTCATATTCTTCTTCTCTAATCTCATTTATTTTCAGATCTTCTAAGGAGCCTGAGCATACATTAAGTCATTTGTCACTGTGCAGTCATCTGTGTGTATTTTTAGCTCAGGCTAATTCTCCCTCTATAAAGCAAAACAACCAAGTATAATACTCATAATTCAGAATATTCCTGAGCTGGGTTCCAGCACAAGAGCAATCCATTTTCAGGCCCATCAGTGAGGTGGTATGTCCCAGCCCTTGGGTATGACCCAAGATGATTGAGAAATGGATCTTTTTAAACACTGGTACACAGAATCTCTGGCTTTTGTAGCATTTTCTGAGTTGACATCTGATTGAACTGAACTTACTATTTTTTATAACTCCTAAAAGATGTTAACAAAGCAGTGATAATTAAAAAGTAATTAACAAAGTTATCAAAACATTTAACAAAGCCAAGCAAACACAAAATTGTTCAATTGTGTAATTCAAGGGTATCCTTCCAGCGTACTTTATCCCAAACCACTATAGATGACGGTCTTAATGATCATGACAGGAGTTATCAGAACCTCGCTCTTTATAAGTAGGGGAATCTTTCTTATTGTGTAATCAGTGAGTGCAACAGTTCCAGAATCATCAGGGTCTGCTTTCTAGGATTACCCCTATTAATAATAATACCTTAGCTTGTGTTCCCCTAAATGCACAGTTTGAAATAAAGTCTTCTGTGAAATTAGTTTATTAGACTATCCCAGAGACTAAGAGGAGGGGAGCAGAGAGAGTGAGATGGGGAAGAAGAAAAAGCCAACACAAAGAATAGTCATTGAAAGCATCACTATGATAGGCTTGTTTCAACAGAGCTCTTCTGAGAGGCATACAGAATGCCTCCAAAAGCTATTTCCTTTTCAAATAGCTCTTATTTTCCATTTGTAATGATTGCTTTTGAGTGTTAACTTTCCTATATTTCTGGGGCACTCCCAAGGCTACAAGGGGCCACTGTATAGGAGGAGCCCCCGGGATGGAAATGAAGTGACGGTGTGCTCGTGACACCTTGTGCTTCAAGGCCCTGTCAGCCTGAAGTGAGTTGTGCCCTGGCAGGTCTGCATGGTACCATCCCCCCAAGGCTTGAATGGAATCAGAAATAAGGCCAAGTTGATGTGACTTCAGCAACCAATATTTCTGTTGTCCTGGGGCTCACAAATCAACTATTTAAATATTTGGTCAAAAATTTTGTCTGGTATTAAAATTAGACATTTTAGACAATTAGACAATTTTCAGAATTTACTTCTACATCTTTAAAAAAATATCTAGGGAGCACAGCCTGTCTCTAAATGTTTTACAACTCAGTCATTCTCATGATCACAATAAGGTTTTAATACATGTTGCAGAAAAAAAAGGGAGTGGATTTAAGCCATAATCTTCAAATTAAAAAACAAAAAAAACCCTTTGAGGTGTTAGCTGGTTCATGGGTAGCAATTTTTAGACCCTCAATCCCATAGATAGATGCTAGGGTTTGAATATGTGTCCATAAAAGGCAGATGTTGGAAAAAATTCCCAATGCCACAGTGTTGAGTGGTAGGGCCTGATGGGAGGTATTTAGGTTATGAAAGCTCCACCCACATGAATGAATTAATGCTGATACTAAAAGTGCTTGAGGCTGCAAGTTCAATCTCTTGTTCTTGCCTGCTCTCTCTTGTCCTTCTGCCATGGATGACAAAGCAAGAACACCCTCACCAGGTGCTGAACTTTCAATCTTGGAATTGCCAGCCTTCAGAACAATAAACCAATAAATTATACTTTTTATAAATTACCCAGTCTCTGGTATTATGTTATAGCTGCACAAAATGGACTAAGACAGTAGACTTTTCTGAAATTGATAGAACTGGGTATCCATACATATAGTATCTATATACTAGCTCTTGATTTCTACCTCTCCTTTCACAGTTGTTTTTCTTCCATTTTCAGAGGAAAAGCATAGTATGATGTGTTGGTCCACATATGAGCCTCTCCAGGGTACCAAACAAAGGCAGGAATACACTGCCCCTAAAGCTAAGACCCATAGAAGTAAAACATGAGCAATTTAGTAACAAATTCTGGGGGGTTGGCATTTTATTTATTTATTTATATTTTAACATTAGAATTTAGAAGTGAGAACATTTTCTCAGGGATACTTATTAGCTAATTTACTTGAATTAAAAAATATAGTTAGTTTGTTCTCAGAGAAATTACTTCTAACTTGCTTGTTTTGGTGACATGAATAAATCTTGTCAACATAGCTATTTGCTAAACACTTTCCAGATATGAAATGAACCAAATCTTCAGCTTCAAGGTTTAATGAATATATATTTAATAAAATGTGTATCTCATAAAATACATTGGGATATAAGCTTTGAAGGTATTCAAAATTATGTTAAAATTCTATATTTCAATGTTTAACTGTATGAGAGAGAGGCAGTTTTAAAAAGGGGATAAGAGAGTTAAATTTTTTGAGTTTTGTAACTAAAATTACAAGAGGATTATTGATTGTTATGTTTGCTTGTATTCAAATATTAGAAGTACTCACCTCCAAAATTCTTAAGCACAGGCTAAAATGAAATCTATTCAAGTATCAAAGACTTAAATAGGGAGTGAATTGAAGTTGAAGGACTTCTTGATTTTTTAAATAACTCAAGAAAAATGGTCATGGATCAGAGCAAACAACTTATTGATTGATAATATTCCACTCCCTCTATGAAGGAAGAGATGGCTGAGGCTAAGCATGTGCCCTCATCAGTAGATTTGTTGGTTCTTTATACCACTGTGCACAATTTTAACTAAATGCTTGGCAGTTATAGCCTGGCTTGGATTTCTTTGTTTCATTGTATCTTGTTAATGGGAAACAACAAACAGCAACAACTCATTTCTTTTAATTTTGCTGTATTCTTATATCATCTTTCAAAGTTGTGGAACTTTATAGTTTTCTGGGTGATTTTATATTCATATGTTTGAAAATAAAGTTGCTGAATCAGTATGATCTATAGGGCCATTTTAAGTTCATTAAGATTTGCTATACAGATCTCTCCCTCTCTCTTGCTAAGTTATAAAAAATATAAAAGAAGCATTAAAATTATTGATCAAGGTTTTGGGTAAATAAAAGGTAATTTATTATTTTGGTGAGGTTGTACAAAAATCATGCCAAATAGCAACCTAAAGGCAAGCCGGCAGTGAAGCCTATTGAAGCTAGACACAGGCCTTAAAGCAAAACAAAACAAAGAAACAAAATAAAACCGAGACTATCAAGAAAATAACTTTTAACAGATGCTTCTGATTATTTTCTTCAATCTCCTATAAGTATCTGATTTTGTAAACTAATGTGTATTTATGGGCATCTTTGAGTATATACTTAAAGTAAATAAGAATTATGATTGTATTAAAGTATGGTTTATTGGTATATAAGTGTAGGTAAGTGAATATGTGTATTTTTTCTGAAAACATAATATAAAGTCCTTTGTACCTCTAAAATTTTAAAAGAGATAAATTTAGATGTTTAGTGGACTATCAATCAATATTAAGAATGACTTCCTTTAATATAGCTCTTAGCATGTGCTAAACTCTGTGATAAGCACTCTGCACACATTATTATATTTATCCTACAATGACCTAATGAGGCAAGCTGTGTTTCAAACACTTTGTACACATAGAAACTGAGGATATTAAATTAAATCATGTCTCCATATTTTATAATAAATGAGAGAAGCAGAGTCTAAATCCTTCCCTATTTGACTCCAAAGCCCTTGTTCTTACTCACTGTTTTACAGCATTTGTTCCACTGGCTTTCACCTTCCACTTGTGATTCATTCATAAAAATCGCCTCTCATAATATATGCCTTGTTCTTGGGAATGGTCCTACTTCATTAAAACTTTGACCTGAGAAAGGACAAAAGTCATGTAGTTTTGTTCTTCTAAGCACTGTTGAGTCAGGCTGGAGTGTTCTTAATGAAGTTTTTAAAGTAGAAAATAAGAGGGGGGAAAATTACATGAAAATAGGAGAAGTATAAATCCACCTTTTATAATGCATATATTGAGGTGTCTGGACTGACTTGAAACCTTTCACTGCTTCCATAACCTACTTGAGTAGATCACTATACTTTAGCTTAAAAGAGGTGATATGTTTTACAAGCTAAATGAGTCATCTCCCTTTCTTCCCAGCTATGCTTTGGATATCGATTCACTTCTCGCCACCTGGAAACAATATTATGAAGCTTCTCTCAAATCCTGCAGCTACAATGAAGAGTCCAGACTCCTCACCCCTCTCCTTGATATTTCTGGTAGTTCTCCTTCTGGTTCAACAACCCTGAGGAGTCTACTGTTGATGATTGGCCTGACACAATCAATAGGTATCTCCTTAAGCGAGACCTCACCCAATTTCATAGGTAGAATGGGAAGGTAGAAAAGATGCCACAGGTTTCTTCGTATGGTTAAATATATGTGTATCTTAAAAATAAAAAATAAAAATAAATAATTTCCAGAAAACAGTCATTTGCATGCGAGAGGAAAATTAAATATAACAGAGTAGCATTTCAATTATCCAAAGAGTAGGAGAAGAAGGCTGGAAACTGATGCCATCTCCTAATCCTGCATTCTCTCAGTATTGATAACCAAAGGAAAACTATGAAACCAGTTAGGCTGACATTGTGGGAATTACCTATTTACACATTTTGCTATCATTTTCTAAAGCTTCCAGGCTGGACTTTTTATATTTTCAGGTTTGATTCAGGTTGTTTTCCCATTTACACAGTATCATTACACATATTTAATTTGCTCTGTGTATGTGTGTGTGTATGTGTATGTGTGTGTGTGTGTGCACATGTATGTGAGAGAGATATGCACAGGTGATTTGGGGATACAGTGATTATTCTGTCCATCTGAAGAATTCTATTGGACAACTATGCTGTAAACAAAAAGCAATATTAAAATCATCCATCAATGCACTATCAGTCTATCTACTATGTGCCAATGAGAGAACCCTCATTCTTTACGAAGCCCTTTATATTAGGAGAATTAACATAAGCATATACAGTATAAAAAAGTGACAAAGAAAAAATAGAAATATTGTATCAACAAATATTCCATTGAGTATCTACTATGAACTAGATACTATTCAGTTTACTAGGCATATTCCAGTGATGAAGAGCCACAAAACCATGTGTTCCTGGGATTGTACATTTTCCTGGGAGGTATATTCAACAAAATAAAAAAGACATGGCAATCAAATGCAGTAATAAGAATAAAGATAATAAATCAAGATAAAGGGATGAATTATAATGGAAATTGATGGTGAATAGTTTAGTCAGGACTGATATGTTGGTTAAATTTATGTGTCAACTTGGCCATGGTCATGAAGAGCCTAGGTATTTGGTTAAACATTGTTTCTGGGTCTGATTGTGATGTGTCTCTGGATGAGATTACCATTTGAATTGATAGATTGAATAAAGCAGAGTGCTCTCACCAATGTGGGTCCTCATCCGATCCATAGACAACCTAAATACAACTGAAAGACTGAGGAAGGGTGAATTGGCACTTTCTGCCTGACTGCTTGAGCTGAGATATCTGTGTTCTCCCATCCTTGGACTGGGACTTATACCACGGTAATTCCTGGTTCTCAGGCCTGCAGACTCAGACTGGAAATACACTACCAGCATTCCTGGTTGTCTAGTTTGCAGGCAGCAGATCATAATATTTCTAGGCCTCCATAATTGTGTGAGCTAATTCTTTATAAACTCTCTCCCCCCATCCCCACTGGCTCTGCTTCTCTGGAGAACCCTGAATCATACAGGTGTTTGGGGGAAGTCTCTCTATTAAGCAAATGTAAAGGTCCTAAGGGGAAATAAATTTGGTGCCCTGAGAAGCAGTAAGACCAGCGTGGCTGAAATAGGTTGCGCAGATTAAGGGGAGGGTGCAGGGAAGAAAGCAGGAGAAGATGAGGTCAGAGAAGAGAGAAGTGAGCATGGCTTAGCTCGTGTAGGTGTTAAATTATTAGAATTTTTATTCTAAATGTGTTGAAAGGCCAATAAATGATATTTAGCATTGGGGCAGTAGGCTCTCGCTTATCTTTTAAAAACATTGCTGTGGTGGTTGTACAGAGAATAAACTCTTGAGAAGAAAGAATGGAAGGATTGTGATAAATGGCCCAAGAATTATGATGATGGCTCAGACTAGTGACAGTTTGAAAAGAAGGAAGAATTGGGATATGAATTTGAAGGTAGAATCAATAGGTGTAAGTAGGGAGTTTCATAAGGTATATGAGGAAAAGAGAAATTAGAACAACTTATAAAATTATTTTAATAAACCACCAAAGCATGAGCCCCATGCCCAAATTTCGTTTGGATGTCTAGACTGATCATGCCAGACACACTAAGAGGTTATGAAAAGTTTCCTTGTTTATATAAATGGAGAAAGAAGGGTAGTCTTCGCAAGTAATCCTAAAATAACTTGAGAAAGCAGCAAAGGAACCAGGCTTAGGACTTTACTGTAGTGAGGCGTGGGACTGGGGTGAGAGCTCCGACTCATGGTATGGATCTCCCACCTGTGTCACAGGAAGAGCACCAGGGGTTTAGTAGCTTGCCCAGAGTTGGGACACAAAGGGACAATGGGGGATGGGGTTAAAACTGTTCTAAATTAAACATCAGAAATGGAGTCAGACTCTCTGTTACAAAGTTGTAGATCTACACAACTGAGCAAAAAGGAGTGCCATTTCATGAGGAAGCAAATTAGAGGGAACTGCAGTATAGACCAAGGCTGTGTTTTGCTCTGTGTTTATTATATCTGAGATGTCTATTAGCTTTATTACCTACCCTTTCCTATCTGCCCACTCTCATTCCTTGCCACATCTCCCCTCTATTTGTTATAATTAAAGGCATTACTGACTATAAATTAAAGGTGTTCTGTAGAAATATGTGCTTAATGATCTCACGGTCAAATGTGGTAGAAACACAGTGATCCAACAATAGAAATGTGTGGAAAATGCTACAAAAGCAGCATTGATAGGATTCCAAGGGATTGCAGACAATGCTACTTGGAGGAATAGAAAAAAAAAAATTTGTGGGGAAAGTAACAGTTAGCTGAATCCTGAAGGAATAAGACACGTGGAGATGGTGGAAGCAGGGTTAAACGTTTATAGACAGAACAATCAACGTCTGCAAAGATGTAGAGGTATGTATGAATTGTTAAGTATGAGGCTTTGATTTTACAAATGATAATCAATAATGCCCCAGTTATGGTACATATAGTTTGTGTCTTGTTGGGAAGTACAATTTGATCTCTATTCAGTGTCCATAATAAATCCTTTTAATGTTTGCCCAGTGTTAATTTGAAGAAAATTGGGTGGCGGTACACCAAATCTTTTTAAAATCTTACGTCCGGGACACGGAGGAACTTCTAGCGTGTATTACACATAAAAGTATACATAAATAACTGAATGTCTGTTATTAAAACCCCAGGATAGCTGTGCATATGTGTGCATTCATTGTTTCCAAACATAATGCTTGGCATTTAAAAAAAAAATCTCTTTATTATTTTGGTAGCTCTGTGCTATTCAGTCCTAATTCTGGTTTGATAATCCTTGATAAGGCTGTACTATTGATTTAAGTTAGGTTTTTTGTTTGTTTCTTATCTGAGGAATCTTCAGACAATTGGTTTCAATTCATTTTGAACTACATTGATCAAAAGTGGCTCAAGAATTCTGAGCTGAGAAGCGTCTTGGTTTGATCAGAAAGAAGACTTTGATCAACTAGAGGTGCCTGCCATAGTGGAAGGTTGGGGTTGCAGTGTTATCCGTGTCCCGTATTTAGCATTAAATATTTAGGTAAAATTCATCATTTCACTTTGTTCTCCTATTTCAATGTCTCTAGTCCCTTCTCCCCGTGCGAGGCACCTATTCTACATCCAATATCCCCTCTCTCTGTGCAGGTTACCTATTCTGTAGCAAATATCATTATGGGCTGGCTGTTAAATAATTGCAAAGATCTCAAGATTTAAAAACTCTAGAGTACCACCACCCAAAGAACGTTTGCCTTGCATTAATAGCAAAGTTTTATAATTTTAGAAGTAACTCTATATGTTGTCTGAATAAAGAGATTTAAAAATATCTGCAATGGTTTTTGGCATAGTGACCCCTTCAGAATTCTCTTTAGTCATCTGGTAATGCCTATCACTTTCCTCATAAGCCTTTCTATTTCTCCTTGGACTTATTTTAAAATTCAAAGTTGTCTGATTTCTGGCTTGGTTACTTGCAATTCCCCAAATTCTGTTTTACTGACACAAATTCTAGCTTCTATAGGTCTTTTCCACCTTTCATAACTCTATTGACAATTATATCTGTTAATGCTATATAGTTCAGTCCTTGGACCAATATGAATGACTATTCAATATTTGTTATTAAACCTGTGAGAGTTAATACTTTGAGGAATGTAGGAGAGTTCACATTACTATGCAAATCTGACTGCCCAAACAGGATCACTCCGTTTGAAATCTGTTGTTAAATAGTTGGTATAATTAGTGTTCATTGCAACACATCAAACACATTCCTCAGCAATCACTAATAGAAATGGCTCTAATCCATAGTACAATCTGTTTCTATAGTTACTATGGAAGTAAATTCCTTTGGCATCAAAGCAAATGTCAAAAGCACAATCTTAGATAATGAGTGCATGGTGCCATTATGTTAGCTTTTATCCTTCATGTGGCCTTCATTTCATTTTGAAGTAAAACTTCAAACTAAGTGAATTGGCTGGAAAAAGAGTATTTATTGTAAAGAGAATTGGTTAATCTAAAATCTCTTTTTAAATATCAACTTTTGTTAATAAAAATTACAGAAATAGCCTAGCTAAATAAGAGACCACCGTGTTGTTGATCGAATGAAAGGAAAGAGGCAGTGAAGCAGGACTGATTGAATGAAGACTTGAAAGAGTTCATTCTAAATGAAAGAAGACTCTGTATGGAGATGAGATGAAAATCAAGACATAGCCCCAGAAGCTGACTTACTTTAAATTTATTCTGATATTTATTTTTGTTACTTTCGGATTAAATCCTCTCGCTCCTAAAAACAGATTAAAAAGAATTAAAAGGTTCCCTACTATATACTGACATTACTATAAACTAAAGCTTTAATGGATTATTATTAAATATTGGAGATATTCAGAGTAATGATTATTGCCTAGCTTCATGCTAAATTAAGAATTTTATTTCTATTAAGTAATGTTATTTGGAGGAACAGAACAACTTTTTATTTTAACTTAAACATCTTCTCCTTGAGCATAGTTTTTGTATTAACTCTTGATTGGCCCCTCAGAAACTTTCCCAAGATTATATTCTTACAATCGAAAATTTGTGAAAATCTTGTTTCAAGAAACAACCAAGGATATATTGGTTTTATGATCTGGTAATAGAATGTCTAGTTTTACATGCTCAATTTTAATGAAATGTGGTGAATATATAAAGCCTTTCAAACTGTCACCATGTATGTCAAACACATGCCGTCACTGTTTGTATATTAAAATCCCTTCCAGCCTGACGGCATGCCTACACATTTTGTTTTTTAATTAGAGTATCCACATCTCTCACTCTTTCCCTTTCTATATCAGGAAGGGAAAACTCTCTTAGTCACCATTAGCTCTACCAGGTTGAGGATATTCCTAGTTCATTTGAATCATCCAATTATCAGCAAGATGTTTTCATAGATGTTTTCACCGCTCTCTTGCCAACTCAGTTGCATATCCCATAAAGAAGTAATAGGAAGGGCATTATCATCTATGTCCAGTATAATTCTGAAACAGGGAGGCAGTAGATGGAAGCAGCTGCTGCTTCGCTAATTATTACAAAAGCAGAGAAAATAAAAAGAAGAGCAGTGAGGGAGAGCTTTTAAGGGTCCCATTTCCCACGTCAAGCACAGAACATCTGGGCTGAGATTACTTTGCAAGCGACTTGTGATTTCTAACAGCAACATTAAGGACCAAAAAAAAAAAAATCTATATAATAACCTTACAAAGAAATTGATGTGTGAATTTTGCTTTTTTAAGGTTTAAGCAATGAAGATCATTCAGTGGGTTTTGGGAAGATGTTAAATTGGCTATTATCTAAAGACAATTACATGTTTCTCAGTATCAAATTCATATTAGTTGGTAGCTTTTTTAAATCTCAAGGGTAAGAAAATGACTGAAATTTTAAAAATAACCCTATTGGTGTGCTGTGAAAATTAGATCTATTACAGGAAAATGAGTGGGTATCTTTTGGTTGCAAAGCACAGAAATAAATTCAACTAGCTTATGTACTAAGGAGAATTTTTTTTAATCTAGTAATTTAACAATTTAAACAACACAAATATGAAAAGAACATGGACATGGAAAGATTGGATTCAGGTACTTTCCCTCTGGAGTATTATTAATGAACTTCTTGGAAGCAAGAATAGCATTTTTATGGAAATTTTAAAATTAAAGAAAATAAATACAGACTTCAAAGAGCATGGAAAGTTGTTGCAGTATACCTTGGAAAATTAGATGAATTAAATGTCAAACTTATATCTAAGTTAGTAAGCCAAAGAAAAAAGTTATCTGGAAACACACACCCAAAAAGTTCTTCAAAAGAGCAAGAGTAGAGGATGGGAGAGAAGGTGAGCATAAGTACCACATGAATTTAAAATGAAACCGGAGACACAGAATATGGTTACTGTCAAGTGTGAGATTGAATGGGTTGAGACTGGGGTTTAATCCTGAAAGCATCTCCTCAACCAGAATTCAAAAGCCTCTGAACGATTTAGAGTAAACCATAAATGGAAAACTAAACTATGACCAAGTAATTTTTGAAAAAGGACTGAGGACTACTTTATCAGAACCTTTCTGAAGATACAGAATCGTACTATAGTTTAATTTTGTCATGAAATGTAGTTAATGGGAAAGAAAATATGCAATGCTGGAAAAGAAAGGAAGTGGGAAATGCTAGCACACACATAGGCATGGCTTGGTCAGGGAGAATATTCTTTTTGCCCCTCCGATAGGAAGGGAGCATAACAGGCTCCTAAAATCCAGGAAGAAGCACTGATGGAGGAATGAGTCACCCTCTCATTTGCAGAATGTTCCAAAAGAGATTGTGATTAATACAGCCAACCTGAGTCTTCAGGGTTGTCACCAGAGAAATGAATTCTATCCCCTGATATCAAAGCTTGAGAAAGGATCTTGGTTGAATAGAGTTCATACTGATACATCAAATATTTTTTATGTTTCTTTTTATATATGAAAGAAGTGCCCTTGTTTATTTGTGTTGTCTATATATATTTATCAGTGTTGCCAATGCAAACGATAAGTCCAAGTAAACAAACAAAACCTCTGGATTCTATGTACTATATTACATAACAAAGGGTAAAGCGTTTTCTAGAGGAATGTAACAACATCAAGTCACTCAATAGTCATAAAAACACTCACTAAAGACAAAAAGTCAACATTAGTTTTAAAATATACAGTAGTCTGTAATAGTTAATTACTTTGCCTGTATTTTTATTTCTACATATGATAAGAATCTTAGTTAATATTTTTGAGCAAATGCCATGCAGCAGGTACTACATAAAACACTAAACTCAATCATCTTACTCAGTCCTCACAACTCTGTGAGCTCAAGATATTGACATACAGTTATAATCCATTGTAAAGATGAGGAAACTGAAGATTAGAGGGATAAATCACTTTTCCAAGAGCAATGGACATCTGTGGCTTTACCACCTATATATATATTTTACTTTTTTTGGTTATAAATCCTAATTATTCTTGAGAGACTATGCCTCCCCTATTCATATTATATGTAATGTAATAGACTTATGACTTACCAGATTCCTGTCCTTTAATCACAGTGAATTATTTAAGGATAGATTCATGAAACAATTAAGGACAATGAAAATCAGACTTGAGATGCTTATTAAAATTATTGGAAAAGTAAATCTGCTTATATATAGTTGCTAATGTATAAAACCATTTGGCCATTGTCATCCAACTTGTCCTAATAAGGAAAGAACCTGCCATGCAATTATGTAAAGAAAAAAAAAAAAAACAGAGAACTGGGAAGTAGAAAGATAGAAAGAGTTTGTGTGATTTAATCTGGAACACTGGGATGCTGTCATACCTAAAACTAGTGTATGTCTAGAGTTTTCAGATATATGAGTCCAAGATTTTGCCAAAACCAGTTGAATTATATTTCTATAATCTATAAGTTAACACAAAATTACTCCTAACATGTTCACATGCCTAGTAAGTAGTAAAATTGGTATATAAAGTTAGGTATGTCACCATAATTTAAGCTTTTTTTTTTTTTGGCTGACATCGTTTTTGAGATATAATTTTCACATAATAAAATTCACCCCTGTAAAGTGTAAAATACAATAGTATTTGTTTATCACCAGACTCTAATTTAGAGCATTTCCATCATCCCAAGAAGAAATCCCCTGCCTTTGAGCAGCCACTCTGCATCTCTCTCCCTCTCCCATATCCAGGGAAACACTAATTTACTTTCTATCTCTATGCATTTTTCTTTTCTGGAATTTTCATATGAACATAATCATATAATACGTGGTTTTGGGGACTGTCTTTTTTCAGTTATAATTTTCACAGAGTTAATCTACAGTAGTCTAACTAAAGCACTCTTTCACCATGAAGTATATTGTTTTTTGAGTGTTTTTTCTTTTTTCTTTTTTTTAATAAATATTTTTTATCAAATTGGCAAGAAAGTTCCCTTCTATTCCTAACTTTTTGAGTATTTTTTTAGAATTATAAAAGAGTACGAGGTTGTTAGCAAATGCTTTTTCTGCTTCTCTTGAGATAACTATGTTTTTTTATTCATTTATGAATACGACAATAGAATAATGTATATGAGCAATTTATTTTTGTGTGTTAAACCAAACTTACATCACTTATATAAATATCACTTAATCATGCTGTATAATCTTTTGTATGTGTTGCTGGATTTGGATCGCTAGCATTTTGTTAAAGAATTTTGCATCTATATTCATAAGAAATAATTGATACATAGTTTTTTTTTTTTTTTTTAATGGTGTCTTTGCCTGCTTTTGTATGAGTGCATTGTTGGCCTCATAGAATTACTTTTTAAGTATCGCCTCCTATTCTAGTCTTTGGAAGAGTTTGTGAAAGATTGATACGAATTCTTCTTTATATGTTTGTTAGAATTTGGGAAGCCATCTGGGCCTGTGATTTTCGTTGTGGATAATATTTGATTATGATTTCAATCATTTGCTTCTCATGGGCCTATTTAATTGTCTATTCTTGACTCAGCTTTTGGTAGTTTGCGTTTTTCTAGAAAATGATCACTCCATCTGAGTTTTCTAAACTATCAGTGTATAGTTGTTCATATTATTTCCTTAAAATCCTTTTCAATTCTGTAAGGTTAGTAGTGATATTCTCTCTTTCATTCCTGAGTTTGGTAATTTCAGTTTTCACTCATCTTTCTGTTAGTCTAACTAACGGCTTGTCAATTTTTTTGATCTTTTTGAAGAACCAACTGTGATTTCATTGATTCTGTCTGCTGTATTTCCACTCCTCAGTTTATATATTTCCATTTTAAATTGCATTATTTCCTTTCTTCTTATATATAAGCAAATATAATTTGCTTATATTTTCCTGATATCTTTGATGAATTTAGAGTCCTGATTTGAGAGCTTTTTTTTTTGTTAATATAGGCATTTACAATTATAAATTTCCCATTGATAACTACCCTAGCTGCTTCACATAGGTTTGGGGATTTTATATTTTAATTTTATTTATCTCTAGATATTTTATAATGTATCTTATGTTTTTTTTTCTTGAGCTGTTTTGTTTTTATGTGTGTGGTTTAATTTCCATTTATTTCAGAATATTTAAAATTATTTTCTGTTATTGATTTCTAATTTATTCCATTTTGGTCAGAGGATATACTTTGCAATATTTCAGTCCCTTTCAGTATAATGAGACTTGCTTTATATACCATTGTGTGGTCTATCCTGGTGAATGTTCCATGGGCAATTGAGAAGAATATGTATTCTGCTGTTGTTGAATAGAGTGTTCTATAAGGATTTGTTAGGTCTACTTGATTTTTAATGTTGTTCAACTCTTGTATTTCCTTGTTGATCTTCTGCCTACTTGTTTTATCTTTTATTGAAAACATAGCCCTTTTATTTGATTCTTTAATCCATTTATACTTAATGGTTAATACTGATATAGTTAGGTTTACATGTAACATTTTACTCTTTATTTTCTATATTTCTTACATCTTTTTATCTCTTTGTATCTCCTTTATAGTTTTCTTTTGCATTAAGTGACTATTTTGGAATGTAACATTTAATGCTTGTATTAAAATAATATTTCAATTATATTTTTGAATTATTTTCTTAATGTTTGCTCTATGACTTATAATATACATTTAATTTATAAAAAAATCTATTTCAAATTTAAACAATTTTACTATGAAAATATGGTTACAGTTAAATATTAGGTTGGTACAAAAGTAATTGCAGTTTTAGCATTGTTGAAATTTGCCATTGCAAATGCAATTTGCCATTGCATTCTTAAATGTGGTTATGTTATACATCATTTTAATTCACATTTCTTGCTTTGTTGTTTTTGTTAATGATTTATTACTTGCTGTTTAATTTATATTTATTTTAGGCTATGGAAATGATGTTAGACAAAAAGCAAATTCAAGTGATTTTCTTATTTGAGTTCAAAATGGGTCGTAAAGCAGCAGAGAAAACACGCAACATCAACAACGCATTTGGCATTCTAATAGGGATTGCATAGAATCTATAGATCACTTTGGGTAGTGTAGACATTTTAACAATGTTGATTCTGCCAACCCATGAGCATAGTATGGTTTTCCACTTGCTTATTCCTCAGTGTTTCATAGTTCTCTCTATACAGGTCTTTTACCTCCTTAGTTAAATATGTTCCTGGGCATTTTATTTTCTTTGTTACTATGAACTTTACTTTGTTACTATGCTATTACTGTGAAGGGACTTTGATTTTGGTTTTCCGTTTGACTGTTGGTGTATAGAAATGCTACTGATTTCTGTATATTGATTTTGTAACCATTTGATCCAGAAATCCCATTACTGGGCATCTACCCAAAGGAAAAAAAGACATTCTATAAGAAAGAGACCTGCACTAGAATGTTTATAGCAGCACAATTCAGGCTCCACAAAACCTGTTAAGGCAGCTGTCTTTGTGGGGTCAAAGGTCTGCTCCTAGGCTATCAGGGACGGGCTGACGTGGCCCTACCCAACCTGAAAGTCTGTTTGTTAGGGAGAGGCCGTCTGAGATTCACAATCTGGCTGTCAGGAGCAGGTCCCGCTTTTCTATCTCCTTCTCTGTTCCATGGTTTCCCCCGAGCATCCACCAGCTGGCGGAAGCCAAAACTAACTGAGTTTGCCCATGAGTGTGCTGTGCCTGGTACCCACTCTGCACTCTCCCTTTAGTTCTGCCCACTCAGGCTCCCTCACCTCCCCATGTTAATTCACAAATCTCCCCTTTGTGCACCTACCAACACTCTTGAGTCCCAGTAGCATGGGATCTGGACTGTGGGCCTTTCCTTTCCTGGGTTACCAAAGATCAATCCTTAATCGTTCCAGGGAAAATTGTGCTGGTCTGGAGTTGCCTATGGGTTGTCCAAGCAGGTTTGATGTCCTTCCACCTCTGGGGGTACACCCTACTCTGATGGAGAAGCCCATCAAGCAGCAATGGGGAAGGCTGATGTGCAGGGAGCTCACACTCTGTACATCCCTTAGTCCGCTGGAGGTCTTTAAGTAAAAAGGTTGAGCCCCACTCACTGTGGAACCCAGTGTTGTGGATGCACCAACAGTTGCAAGAGAAGTTCCTGGAAACCCCGGCTCAATTGTTTCTTTTGACAGCCACAGGTAGGGGACTGGAAGGTGAGTAAAAGAGTCTGAAAGGAAGAAAGCTAGCACTCTGGTCATCTCTAGTCCACTCTCCAGAAGGCAGCCTTCCCAAAATGTCCAGGCTCTGGGTTCATGTAGACCCCACCAGCCCCCTGTGGGGTCTGACCAGCCCCCTTGGCTCCCACAGTCTCTATCAGAGTTGGGAAATGTTTGTGTGGGAACAATAGAGACAAAAACTGAGGGCCTGAACCCCCCTGGGGAGGACAAAGGCATACGGTGGGTGGAGAAGCAATATGGCACCTGCCATCTCAGCTTGGGTCCGCGGTCATGGGAAGCAGCTTGAAGGGTACTGGCAGGCTGGTGCTCTGTCTTCAAGAAACTCCCAGTTCACTGGCAGCAGAAAGGAATCAATATATTAAACCAAAAAATAACATCCAATTTTTTTTATGGTCTACTTGTCAAAGAACATTAGAAGACACAGAAGAGAATGTCTGAAAATTTCCAAAACTATTCTAGTAGAACAGAAGGTGATCTTGTTGTAATGCCATAAGTCAATTCCTGTAACAAAATTTGAACACTTTGAGCAAATATGAAAGAAATAATTCAGCAAACATGATTTAAGGAAAGCTTGATAATTAATTTTTAAACAATTTCTTTTATATGCAAACCTTATATAATTACATCATCCATAATCCTTACAAAACAAGAATAAAATTGGGAGTTCAAAATAAAAGAGTGTTTGGCAACATTGACAATGACCTTCTTAATGCTTCTAGTTTCAATAGTAGCCAAGAAAAGCAGAGAAAAAAACATTGCACAAAGAAAAGTACATTCATCATTATAGGAAAAGTCAACTAACTAAGTTTTGATTTCTTTCACTTCCTTCACTTAAGAAGAAGCATTATCTTCATTGATTCCTCTCTGATCGTAAATAATAGGGTACAGTAATTTCTATTATTATTTACTTATTCTTAGGACAATTGAGCTATATATGGGCAATCTAGATATGCATTGATTAGGCAAACTTTTCTAAGTATGTCATTTATTAAGAATTAGAGAGAATCCAGCCATCATTTCATGGACAGAAAAGTCAGAAGGCTATCAAAGATCCTGGAAAAGATAAAACTTTGTGCTACCTCTTTTTTAACATTTCTCCACTTGAGGGCCACCACATGAAGTACAAAGTTACAGTGCAGATTGCAACCAATTGTTCTGAGAACAGTGTCCACACTGACAACTACCACTTGACCTATTGTATCTAACTTCTACTGAAGCTAAGGGGACAAATTTCATTAAAAGTATTTGAAAAAGTGGTTATCTACCAAACTGAAGGTCCAGAGGGGTCAGACTTAAATACTATAATTATCTTAAAGACAAAATGAACAGTTACTTTTATATTTGATTAACAAGCACTCATCAAGAGGTTTTAATATTAGAAGCATTTGGATTAGCTCAAGGAGTAGAATCTAAGATGATTAAAATTTGGTTCTTGATATCAATCAGCAGAACAGAAATAATCAGGTATGTCCATTGAGCACAATTTATTCACATAATGCTTTAGGGCAAAATATAGGTATCAAAAATATAAATGGTACTGGATTACTCTGGTGGATTGTGAAGATATCATACAACATGTGGGATCTGAGAAAATGGGGATTACTGCAGTAAACAATAAGAAATAGGAAATCATTATAGGTAACACAAGTACACTAGCAAAATAAAGGAAGTTTAAGAACAGTGGGTAAATTGGCTTGACCTAATAAAGCCTCTGCTCCCAAATAGTATAAAACAAGGTTAGCCATGTAATATCAGGACAGATCTTTCATGGCAGGGTAAATAGATTTCCCTGAATTAGTGCCCTACACATAGCAGGCACTTGGAAAATCTATCTTATTTAATTATAATTATCAATAAAGCCCCTGCATGTAGAAATCAGAATTTGTATTTGGAATTTTCAGTTTCAGTATTTTTGAACATAAAAGAGAAGCTTACTTAAGATAACATATTTTGCTAAAGCAGTTTCAGTTATATTTTTTTCAACTATGTTATATTGCAGCCTATTAACATACTTTTTTAAAACAAGTAGAGAAGCTGTGCCTGTAATTCAAAGTAAAACATTTTGCAGGCTTGTTAAATCCCATTTACTTCATTTAAGATCCTTTAGGGCATATCCAAGTAGGCTTTGTTTAAACTTAATTAGAAAAATTGACACCTAATGTTGGTAATTTTAGTATGTTGATCTTGATGTTTCAATGAAATGTTCAGGTCCTTGCATTAAGCCTTTCATTAAATTATGAATCTGTTTTAGACTCACTTTGCCCAAAGAAGTTTATTAAATATTCCTTCTTTAAAAGTGGATAAAAAACAAGTGCTTAAAGGAAAAGCAATTAGGCAACTCTATTGGCAGTGCAAAGTTTTGGAAGGATAAAGGCTATGTCAGATTGCTTTCTGGGAGAAGACAAGAGGGAGTGGGTGTGACAGTCACTTGGAAGATAAATAGATGACTATGATTTGATGACAGTTTCAATATAGAGGGATTAAAGAGCCATAAGTCAAGATACCTCAGAAGAGTGAAGTTGAGATGACTGAAAACAAAGAAATTATTCCCACAAACGGCAATGTCAAAGTAGAGATCCACTTTGGCCAGGCAAGGCAGCATAACTACCAAATGCGTTTTAATCCTCTGACTCCTAGGGCTACTTTACTTGATTAAGAGCAGTGGTCTTAATTTCAGATTTACAGTTAAAACTAATAAGACACAACAGTTTTCATGCAGCATCAAATTTGTGTAGCTTTTAGAAACAGATGCAGAATAGAATACTGCAAAGCATTCTCATCTGTAGCATAATGAAGGTCTTAACAACTCTCAGGCTCATTTTTGAATGCCTCAGTCTTTTGCACCCCAGACATTTGCAGTCACACAAGGAGTGCTTAGTATATGTGTGCAGCCTCAACTTAGGACTCCTAAATCAGCATATCTTCAAAGTTTTATAAAAGTTAAACATTGTCTATATATTTAATGGTATGGAAAAATATAATATTAAATGCAACTCTAGTATATAAAAGCTGTCTGCACAGTAAAATTCCAAATTTGTACTTAAACATTAGGAAATAGAATATCAAGGCAAATTATGTCTAGTGATTGAATGAAAAGGTGATTTTAATTATTATTCTTTATGCTTCTATTTCCAATTTTATATGACTATATACTATCTTTAAAAACAAAAGACCAGGTCTAGCTCTTTATGTAGCTGGAGAGAACTCCCTTGGCCTGCAGATCATAGAGCTCCCCATCGGCTCCCCACTGAGCAAGTACTCAGAATCCACGTAATATAATACATTTTCGAACTCCCTTTACATAATAGTTTAGCTAAGTGTACAACTTATTACATTCTTAGCTTAAATAAAGCAAATTTGAATATAATGATTATTATTATTTTGGATAGTCCAGATTTTATTGCTTTGGAGGTTTTACATTTCACTGTTTTGTACTTTCAATAGTAAAATTCATTTATTCTTTCTAAGGGCTGTGTGTGTGTGTGTGTGTGTGTGTGTGTGTGTGTGTGTGTGTGTTGGAATGAGGGGAGAGAGAAAGAGAGAGTCTGTTGAGGTATTACCTCTATGAAGACCCTTCTATGAAATCAAGTCAAAGGAAGCTTCTCAATTACTTCCGATATTTTAAAGAGTATGGGTCAGATATCTTGTAAAATTTCCCATAATTTAGGTTTGTCTGATGTTTTCTCCTGACTACTTTTAAAGATAGTTTGATTTATTCCATGCATAATTCCACTGGCATAACATGTTTGCATAAGAAGGTTGATACTGGTTTCAAAAATTGGTTATGCTTAAGGGAACAAGAAACTTCTTATACTTGAACCTCACTTTGAATACAGGACCTAATTCTCCTGTAGTAGAGAGATGAGGTGAGGTGATAATAGAGAGATGAGGAACTAAGAGAATCTGTCAACATTTGAACTTCTCTATTTTCCCCCTTTTCATTCTGTCTCTGGAGGTGACCAGCAGGGACCTGAAGATTTGAGCATATTTTTTCTTTCCCTCCTTGCAGTATATGTAACTAGTATTTACCTACCTCTAGCAAATTCACTATAACTAAAGGAATGAGTTTCCTCAAAGAAGAGAAATAACTTGGCCAAAGTCACATACCTAGTAAGTGTCAGGGTTCAGAGTCAAACTAATATCTAGACTTTTAAGATCTTCAATAATCTCTTTGGAGTTTGAACCCAGAAGAACCAAAAAAGTCAACAGTATTTGCAGAAGAATAGAAGGAAATTATGAGCAAAGGTCAGCTAGGGGACCTGCCAAGAAGAAAGCAAATATTAATGAGAATATCTCAATTGCTAAGAATGGTTGATTTCTTTTTTTCACCAAAAGAAGAAGTGTTTTGGTAGACTCATGATATTTTTAAACAGCTCTTCCCCCCCTACCCCAGGGGAGCAACACGAGGAGGCAGGATAAAGAAGAAAAAGAAAAGAAAATTTTAGTGTGTGGAAACAGCCAGAATGGTTGCCAGAGAAGCATCTTCTACAAAAGAGCAGATGTTGACAAGTTGTGGACCAGAATATGGACAGCCAAGGAGGCTCTGACAAAGAAGAAGGAAAGAAAAAGGTCTGAAGCCTTGGCTAAAGGAGGAAGGTAAATGCCTAAGCCTAATAAATCTGTGTGGATAGGAGAGTATGACTAGATAGCAATTTCTACTTCAAAAGACCAAAGAATAAGAAGACATTTCCATCAGTAACATCAGGCAGCCTAGAGATCAAGACAGGCATTTTCTGGGCACATTAGTGTAGTGACCAGTCCCTGCATGCTTTCTACCGCTTTTTTCTTCACATTTGCTGAGGATGGTACAGGAATTACTGCTGTTTAGCTGGTATGTTATGGTATCACTATAAGTTTCCTAAATGTTGGAAAATCAGTATGCTGAATGTTAAATAATTGTCTCCCTGAGCCCAGTGAGCACCCACTCCCGTCCCTGCCCTTTCCCTGAGACCTCTGCTTTGGTACTGCACACTGTGCCCATTCTGATTGTTTGTTCCCATGGTATTTTGAGTACCACTCCTGGCAGACCACCAAAAAAGGGACTGCTTCGTAGGACATTGTCCCTACAAGACAGATACCTCATTCCCTTTCAAAGTCTGTTTAATTTAAGTAAATAAGTAATAATTTAAGTAAATAAAGTGCTGTTTAATTTAATTCACTATACTTTATAAACTTCCCATTGGTGCTAAGTACCAACATCCCTCAGACTCTGGTACTCCTTTGCCTGTATTTAGTTCCATTAACCTTGTTCCTGACCTTTACTTATCCAAAGATCTGATTTTTCTGTATCTGCTACTTGAAAATTGTGCAGGTAGTCTAACCTCAAATTTGTGAAAATGCCATACATAAAAGCAATTTCAAATTTTAGAAAGAGCTATGCACGTATGAACTATTAGTGTGTCATTTCAAACTTATTGAAAACCTACACAACCGATCTGATTATATATCAAAAAAGTAATGAGCTAATCTACACATGAATAATTTTTTGAAATATCTTGTTATCTATGTAAATCGGATTTGAGGCAGGGGTAGAGGGCATGAAATGTTTTCCTGTAATATACCTTTATGAACCTCAAGCTGTGAGTTAATACACCTTGATCTTGTCTCTAGATAAGACAGGGTAATTATAAGACAAAGTCAATTGGGTGGGTTCTCTGTAAATAGGAACATTTACTGCAGTGTCTTCAGTATTTCTTGTCATCAACTGGGACCTCAGACTCTATAATTTGGACTGCTTCTGCAATGTTTCCATTTTAATGATTTTTTTTTTTTCTTAAACTGAGTTAGATTTCTGCTTGTAAACTGGGCAGGGAAAAATTTCTAGTCAGTGTTTCTTTAAACAAAGTTCTTACAGCTTCTCAGTTGTGTCTAGTTTGCATGTTTTAATCTGTGTTCATCCCTGTCATAGTGAAAGCTTTCATTGGTGGTTTTAATAATGGTCTCTATCTTTTTTCTAAGGGGAAAGTCAAAGACACCAAATTAAATAGATGGAAAGACTACGGTCGGATACTTATTTCAGCCAAATGGAACTTTCTCCCACCCGTTTTATTAAAAGGTAAACACTCCATGAGGCATCTTCTTTCATCTATTAGAGATCAACTATGTAATAAGATGATTGTATAAACACTTTCTTGAAGAAAACTGAAGAGCTAAGGATAATCTGGCCCTCTCTATTTATTATATTGTCACAATGTCTTGTTAGCTCTGGGACAGCTGTTTTTAAAAGACCAGTGGCAAATCTCCCAGAGAGATTGGAGTCTTTATTTGCTGAATGGCAGAATTCACTGGCAGTGCAAAATGTAACTCTGTTAAACCATCTTCTTCTAAATAGCAAATAAAATTCCAGAGACCGAGGTTTAATGAGAAAAACACTCCTCCCTCACTTCATCTCCTTGTAGCTCAATACAACAAACCAAAGACCCAGTAGGCCTAATTTTTAAAATATTATGTTTTTTCCTGGACAAACCATCTGGCTTCCTACTTAATCAAGTCAGACACTTTGAATACAGATTGAATCCCAGCTTTGCTTAATACTGGTGACTTCCTCCAGTATTTATTTTGAACCAAGCAGGAAAATGCCTATTTATTCTCAGTATTGAAAATTATCTCCATGCTTTTTCTGCTTAGTTTCAACTATCGTAATTGTCTATTTACTCATTAAATAATCAATAATGAAATTTTATTTTAATCAAACTTTCTATATTTGTGTGTTTTATTCTAATTTAAAAAGTAAAATTTATATGCATCTTTTTCTCTCAAGCCACCTGTAATGATGACCCTAGAAAAAACTTTTGAATTTAACTCACTGATTTCTATAATTTTGGAGGAGAATTATGTTTTATATACAAACTGTAAATGAGACCTTTCAATTTATTTTCTTTAAGAGCTCTGCTGCCATCAATGCTGGTGTTTATATTCAAAGATAATGATCATCTGCTTTTTAGCTTCTAGCAAAATTACAAGGGAAATTGTCAGGAGAACAGTTGTACCCACTAAGTCATATGTAGCGTGACTTCCCCACCCCCCGCCAATGGCTACAAAACTTGACTTAGAGAATGTTTTACTCTAATTTCTATACAAAAAAGAAAACCCTAGAAAAAAGATGATTACTTTTCCTGGTTACATTCTTCACCTTTTCTAGAATTTTGTTTTTCCCTTAAATATACTTGTAAATTAATTAAAGTAAACCTACTAAGTGACTGTGTCATACATAATCTCCAGCTCTAAGTTCTCCTTGTGTAATTATCATAGAAAACCACTACATCCATGAGCCAAAAGAACGTATTTCTAGAGAAAGTCTTCACATTTTGTTCTTTCCTTTCAATGTTTTAAGTTTTGACTTCTATTAATTTTATTGTCACTCAATTTTTTAAATTTCTAAAATGTCCCCACTCTGACCACCTTATCCTCAAGCATATTGAATTCTATCAGATTAAACCTTGTCCATTTTTAATACCTTTCTTTTTTAATGAAAACCCACAACAGATGATCAACATTAAATTAGGTGACTTGATATCTAGGCATTATACAAGAAATTTTTGTGGGAGTATCTTTAATTTAAGACTTGGTCTTTCTTTTTCTTTGATGTTTTAAGCTTGAGATTTCAAGCTCAATTATAATTTGTGGTTCCTCACCTGTAAGCTGGCAGCCATGTTATCTCATAGTGACAACATCTCATTTCATTATTTGTCTTTTCAATAAGATGATAGTTTCTGTAAAAATTTCTATAAGTGAGGATCAAGTGGAATTACAGATACTCTTATATTCTTCATGTTTGGCTTTTTCTTTACATACAGTGCTATGCCCAGTATTAGGATACTATGTAGGATATATAGGATATGATAAAAATACAATATCCCAGTATGTAGGATAGGATAAAAATACAGTAATGAATATTTTATTGAGAATATGCTTCTTGTCCAACGTAGTGTCAAGGATTTTAAAGAGATGAGAAGGAAGAGAGAGAGAGAGTTAACAGGCAAGTATGTGTGTGTGTGTGTGTGTGTGTGTGAGAGAGAGAGAGAGAGAGACAAAGAGAGAGAGAGAGAGAGAGAGAGAGGGCGCGAGAGAGATATTATTTACCTAGGAATTAAATAGATAATAATGGAATAAAATATTGCTTGATTTATAATAGGAAAACCTCTAGGCTAGTGGTCAAAAACCTGACTTGCATGGCCGAAATGGAAAGTCACTGGTCTCTTAGCCGGTTTTCAGAACTTAGATGGTTTAAATACTCATTAATGGGAGACTGAGCCTCTATGAAATGGATATGGAGAGAGATTGATACCAAATATATATGGGGAAGAGATTTATGATTGGATATTTTAGAATGAGCTGAAACGTGCAGATGTGTGTGTTCCACATGACTGCTTACTAAAGGATATTGACTCGAGGGGAGTCCCTAAATTATCAAGTAGACAAGATAACCTATTTTGTGGATGCTAACTAGCCTCATTTTCCACTTATCTACTACATACTGTTTTTATACACCTGGGCCTCAAAGAAATCATTTCTGAAATCATTAATGAAAAAGCAATAGAAGAATCTGGCCTTCACATAGAGTCTAATCATTGAGGACTCACAAATCATGCCATCCTCTTTATTGCCATCTTCTTTCCTCCTGACCATGGGGTCAACTGAATTTCTTTATCCCTTTCTATTTTTTTAATTACAAATAAAAACGCACATATGAATACCAGTGGCAGTAAACCCATGTTGAGATTAGGGTAGAAAGTCACACAGTTTGAAAAGCCTAAAGCTTAGACTAATATAATTGATTCTTCTTACCATCTCTAGAAATTGAACAATGCTGTGTTCTTTAGAACAATCTCATCATTTCTCACCAGTATCATGGCACAACTGCAAAATTAGCCTCAATGCTTGTTCTAAGTCTTCTACAGTGCTTCCAGAGAGATCTTTTTTTGAGGCAATTGATATCATGAATAATTCTTTTTTATAAACTTGAAACCTTTCCTAATTGCTTGAAGAGTATTGTTCAATTTAGCTTGGCCAAAAAAAAATATTCTGATCTGTGCTTATCCTTCTTGCTTATCTTTTACCATCCAACTACCTACGTGTAATACTATAAGACTTGACTATTTCTTTTCTTTCTTTCTTTTTATTTTTGTAGTTAATATTTATTCTGAGGCATTTTGTTTGGTGGAAGCTCCATTTTGGTGTTTAATGCTATTTTGTTTATAAGTCTCTGATTTCCCAGTTTCTGTTCCATCTGTCAAAAGTAATTTGGATGCTTTCAATAAAAATTTTACAAACAAGTTTGGTCATCGTTTTACTGTTTCCAGCTCTTCTATTTATACAAAAATATGTATAATCTTGACTCTCCAATGCAGACTCTCGCATTTATGCCAAATCTCATGTTAAGAGCCGCTCTTATATAGATCTCTGTAACTGAATATCTGTAGAAGTCTCTCTTCATACTTACTATACTCATCACTTCTCCACTTAATCATTGTGTGGTCATAGCCTGAATTTTAATTTATTTTTTTATTTCATGATTTCTGTCTATTCTTCCAGCTTAATGTTTAATCTTACACTTTATTTTCCACTTATACTACATTGTTTCTGCCTTTACATATGCTATTTCCCTGCCTCCTAGGTTTTCTTTCCTTTACATTCCATGCAGTTAACAATGGTTCACCCTTCAGCACCTCTCCTACTGACTGTACGTAATTCAGTCAGGTGACTTTTTATATGCTGTCAGGTTATTTTATGAAGTCCTCCATCATAGCAATATCACATTACTTTCTAATATTTGCTTTTTTTCTGGCTCTCATTAGGACATAGGCTCTTAGACGACAAGACTCTAAATGTTTGTTTTTGGATAAATGAATACTTTTATTAATCTACTTACCAATCAGCTAATCCATACTTAGGCCACTTTTGCTTGTTCCCGAAGCCTCAGGGAAGTTTTCAGGGTCTTCCCTGACAAGGCGAGCCCATATCCCTAGATTTGGTTCATGACCTTAGTTTAAGGTCTCAAAAAGCTATAGGTCCTATTCTAGACTTAAAGCATACTTTTCAAAAATTATCTTGCAAGAGACATAAACACAGTCTCTACTGCAAGTTCATCAGACAGAAAAATAAGAAAAGAAATAAAATTATATATGGTCATACCTCACATAATAATACCCAAAGACAAAGCTGATATACAATTTCAGCCATATATAAAATTATAATTTAGCTGTTTTTTCTCAGTTATCTTTTACACTTTTCTTTTTAGAATCTCTTAACTCTATGAAATAACAAAGAATTAGTGCATAGTATGAACCCGTATCTATCCTAAGCATTTAAAATATTAATGTAATGTTTTACTCACCTCTCACAATGATTCTATGAGTTATGTCCTATAATTTTGTTTGCATTACAAAAAGAAAATTGGGAAGCTCTTTAAAGTAACCTGGTAGTAAGTGGTAGAGCCAGGATTTTGAGCCATTCAGTTGTCTGCAGAGTAATTTGATGAATTATTAGTTACATGTCCTTCTGCCTTGTTATTTGCAAACCAATACCTTCATACTGGACCTTTTGACTCACAAATGTTACCAGGAGAACAATAACATGATTATTTGTCAATTAAAATGTTGAAGAATGCTTTTAAAAAGTTAAAATCATAAAGAGTTTTATCAGAAGAAAGAGAATAGAGAAGAAATGATGTTTAAGGGCAAACTGCTGTCTGAATGCCCAACCCATAGGCAAATGCCAGGTCCACCTAGATGTGTACTCTTCTTCCCAGGCTGAATTGGGTAAGCCCATATCTCTAGATTTGGTTCAAGAATAAATCAACTTCTGGGGCAGGGCAGTTTACCTTGGCACTTACTACAAAATCCATTTACAAGCTAGATCAACAGACTCTTTTCAGGATAAAGGAGTGAATGGATGAATGAGCAGCATTTTTATTTCCGGTATATTTCAAAGTTTCGATTAACATATATGGCTTCACCTGCTACAGCTTTTCCTGCTGTTCCCTAAAAACGAAATGCCACATTGCCTATAAGACCATTGCTGAATAAACATAGTGAAGTTAAGAGGAAAAAAGTTATTGCATAGTTTTAGATATTATTTAGTTTAAATGGCTTTGCTAGGGTATGTTCTGAAAGAACACATTCCTTTTCAACTCTTTATTAGTGAATATTCCATTTTATTATTCTATTTAAAAAGGTAATAAATGATAAAGAATTTGTCCCACAAATTATGGTATCATTTGACAGATTCAAATTGTTTGATTTTTATAGTTCTGAAATGTGAGAGTTTCATAGAAGGAGTAAAATAAGTGCTTTTAGAATTTGTTACATCTATGTATTGTAACTGGAAAAGAGACTGCTTACCTCATACACTGGACTATTACAAACTCACCTGCACTGAACACTAGAGCCCAGTCTCAGCGTCTGGATTATCTGATTTACTTTTAGTATTTTCAGTCTTTTTTTTTTTTTTTGTACTATAATGAAAAGTGAAAGGCTGTAGAAGAAAATGGTTGTGAATAATTAGAATGCATAAAATATAAAATACCAAGCATTTAACTTCTAAGTACTGATGATACTCTGCACTGGGATTAAAAAATTATGTAAGTTAAGCACTTTATTTGTACATGACACTTGCCTAAACTCTCTTGGTATCATTCAACTGATGACAATGTGTAAAGATGAATTATAATACTTATATCATTATGCAGTTAATTTTAGTCTTAAGTGTAACTTTTATGTTTTTTTCCAAAATATTTTACTCTGAAAAATTCTAAATGTACAGAAAATAAAAAGGAATCAATCAGTGAATATACTATAAAACTACTACTCCTTCTACAATTGTTAATTTTGTAGAATATATTGCACATATAAGCAAGTTATAGTTTCTTATAACAATATTTAATATTCATCAAGAGTTTGTTTCACTCTGATATCTTGGAATATATTTTTTTGGATGAATCTCGTATTTATTATGCTAAGTGAAAGAAACCAGACTCAAATGTTACATACTGCATGATGCCAGTTACGTGACATTCTAAATAAGACAAAATTATAAGGACAGAAAACAGATCAGTGGTTGACAGGGGGTGCAGGTTGGGGGAGAGGCTGACTACAACTGACTACCAGTGGGCAGCTGGGGGGAGTTATTTGGAGTGATGAAAGTGGTTGTGGTGTATCTTGATTGTATCTTGATTGTGGTGACGGTTTTTATTTTTTCCTTTTTTTAAATTTTAGAATATTATAGGGGTACAAATATTTTGGTTACATATAATGCCTTTGCCTAATCCAAGCCAGAGCTACAAACATGTCCATCCCTCATCTCTGCACCCATTAGTTTTGAGTTTACCCATCCCCACCACCCCACTCCCACCCTTCCAGCACCCGATGAATATTACGTCCAT
>CAUYRT010069206.1:0-55108 GCA_963574885.1 Lepilemur ruficaudatus | reverse complement strand
AAGATTTATGCTCCTCACTCTCTGCAGGAAGTGGAAGTCCCTAGTGTCCCCAAACTCCTGTGATAGCAGCTAAGGAGCTGCTGCTGGAACCCTCCACACAGTTTCCATGGGCAGCAAGCACATCAAATGGGCTCAGACGGGCTCACCCTGCTTGGAGCATGTTTGCAGTCACTGGGATAGGAATGGCCTTGTATGAAGAAGAGTGTTTGGTGGAAAATAAACCCAGAAACTGTGAGGAAAGAGGTCTTGGTTTCTCCCCAAACCACAGCTTGCCACAGGTAGAAACATGCTTGGTTAGTGGCAAAAGATGTATTTTAAGGTAGCCAAAATGTAAGGCAGAAGTTGGATAATTACGGTCATCAAATGGATTTTCTTTTTAAATGCAAGGGCTCTCTATTGGGACTGAATCACAGACACCATTGAGTCAGTTAACTGTTGAATTCCTTTTAGGAAAACAAATCCTGATGAAATATCCAGACGATTAAGGTGCGTAGTGACCCTAGCCTCATTTATCACACCGTATTAGTCTCATCCAATCTATAACACTTCATCAGTTTTTACTTGTCTTTCATGATCTTGAGACCTTTGAAGAGTACTGGTCAGTTATTTTGTAGAATGTCCCTCAATGTGGGGTTTGCCTGATGTTTTTTTTCATGATTAGATTGAAATTATATGTTACTGGGAGGGATACCACAGAGAGGCAGCACCCTTCTCAGTGTATCATACCAGGTAGCACATGATCTGGTATGTACGACTGTGATGTTAACTTTGCTCACTCGGTCAGCATGGTGTCTGTCAGAATTCTCCACTGTAAAGTTACTATGTTTTTCTTTGTAATTACCAAATATTTTGGTGAAGATGCTTTGAGACTGCAGATATCCTTTTTCTTTGCCTAAACATTTACATCACTAATTTTAGCTTCCATTAGTGGATCTTGCCTGTGGCAATTACTACTTTGATGTTACATATGCACACACACACACACACACCACATACGTGTAGGCATATCATATTCAGACTGAAGAAAACAGACAAAGAGAAAATCTTGACAGCAGCCAGAGAAAAAAGGAACATGACATTCACAGGAACCAGATAAGAATTACAGATTTTCTCATCAGAAATAATACGTGTTAAAAGACAATGGTGTGACATCCTCAAAGTGCTAAAATTAAAATTAAAAAACTGTCAACACGGAATTCTATATCCATCAAAAACATCTTTCAAAAATGGAAAAGAAACAAAGACTTCCTCAGATGAACAAAAACCAAGTAAATTCATTACCAGCAAACCTCCCCTACAAAAAATGTTCAAAGAAAGTTCTTTAACGTTTAAAAACCATGGAGGAGTAGGAAAAACTCTTCTATACAGAAGAATTTTAATTAATAAACATAAAAGGAATCAGGAAAATATAGAATTATCATTAGAACACCAAAGTAAATAATTTCTAACCTTATTCTCAACCCATTGTAAATGTGAGCCCCAGTTAACTCGTATGTAAAATATTAATAATTACTCATCTCTCTTATTTCAGAAAAGAGTAAGGGAAGTTTTAAAGTGGGTGCCCTGCCCACTTCACTATGTGGTTATGAAGGTCAAAATATTATAATTATGAATGGGTTGAATGGGTAAGCTTTTTTTTTTCTATATGTTTTTTAGTTGGCCAATTAATTTCTATTTTTTTTTAGTAGAGACGGGGTCTGGCTCTTGCTCAGGCTGGTCTCGAACTCCTCAGCTCAAACGATCCCCCCACCTCAGCCTCCCAGAGTGCTAGGATTATAGGCGTGAGCCACTGCACCCGGCCATGAATGGGTAAGCTTTAAAAATATAAAATGCTAGTAAAATACAAGATATTATTACAGCTTTCCCAAAACATTTTACTATGTCAGTGGTTCAACTGGTTCAGCTGGCACTGAAATAAAAGGGCTCAGGGAAAAGAAATAAAGACCTTGGGGTTTGGTTTGGTAGAAAACTATCACCAAGAATGACATCATGTAATAATTGAGAACCATTATTGAAATGCAGTGTGGCAAGTGTTGGGTACCAGGTCGAAGAACAAAACAGAATCTCCCACTGTTCAATGTAATATACTCCAGCCCCCTGCCCCAGCCTGTGGACCATACGTGCCACTGCCTGGGAGTTTCCAAAGCCTTCCCTGAGCATCAATCACCTCTTTTGATCCTCTCAACAGCTTTGCAAGGAGCTGATGGTGTTACCACTTCCATGTCAGAGATGCGAAGGGCCTGGGGCACAGAGAGCTCAATAGGCTTGCCCAACCTCTCCCACATTGTAACTATCGGGACTGGTGTTCAAACCCAAGTGTTGTGACGCCAAGAACTATTCCTCACCTGTAGTTGGCCTGACTTCAGAAACTGCACTTTTTCGGTATTTTGTTACTTGTATGTTGTTGCCCCCAATATGAGAGGTCTACCAATGACTTGGGTGAAACATGAGATGATTTTAGGGGCTCTCAGGTGTGCAATTACCATCAAATCACAGGTGAGAAAGTTATTTCCTTTCCAAGTCTCTTCCAGCCCTTCTGGTTACATTATAGAGAACGTCTCTGCTTGGTGCTAGTGCGCCTTCACTGCCTCCCAACGCTGGCTAATCTCCATTTTTAACAAAGAGGGAGGTTTTACTAGGATACGGGATCTGGCTGGAATTTAATAACACAGTTTTATCTTATCCTATTTTTATAATTCCTCTATTTTCAATAGAGTGCTACAAACATAGAGTTTATAGCAAGTGATACCAGTCTTCCATTTAGTTAGTGAGACAAAGTTTCTTTTAAAAACAAAACTAATTAAAAACTGAGTTGTTTAAAATACAAAGATGATACTATTTCAGGTAGTACAGAGATACGGCAAAATTTACACAAGTGGTAGGACAGCAGTCCCCAACCTTTTTGGCACCAGGGACCGGTTTCATGGAAGACAATTTTTCCATGGACCAGCAACTCAGATCATCAGGCATTAGATTCTTATGAAGAGCAGGCAACCTAGATCCCTTGCATGCACAGTTTACTGTTGGATTTGCGCTCCTATGAGAATCTAATGCCACTGTTGATCTGACAGAGGCGGAGCTCCGGCGGTGATGCGAGAGATGGGGAGCGGCTGTAAATACAGATGCAGCTTTGCTCCCTCGCTCGCTCACCTGCCCACTGCTCACCTCCTGCTGTGTGGCCCGGTTCCTAACAGGCCATGGATCGGTACCAGTCCACAGTCTGGGTGTTGGGGACTGCAGTGGTATGGGATAATGGTCACATGAGAAGTTCTGTGTCTCAGCTTCCAGGCCTCTGTGTTAAGGGCCAGTTTGTCTATAGCATCACGGAGAACTTCAAGACTGCCCACTATGGATGAAACCTAAAAACTAGATGTCATGTCGATGAGTTCCTTTACCACTCTGGGGAGACTCTAGGCTCCTAAACTGAGGAGTCTGGCTGGCCTTCCTGCTTTCTGCACACTGTCACTTTCCTCTCCACCAGTAAGCTGCCCTGCATGCAGCACGACACGATTTCTGGTGGGGGAGGCTACACAGCGACAGTTCAGGGAGGACAGAATAGAGAGAACTGGCGAGGAGGCCTGGAGACATGCCGAGTGGGGACAAAAAGGACGAGAGAAAGTAGCAGTAAATGTTCTTATTCTATAGAAGACATGAGGACCCCTTTGGAAACATGATGAAAACCATGACTCTCACTAGCCGGGAAAATGCACACGCATGCCCACGCGTGGGCCGTTTCACAGCTCTGCGTGCACACATAACAACATTAGGGGATTTGTGGGCTCCAGGTTTTGAACTCAGCTTTTAATGACTATCTAGAAATTCTCTTGTTGATCATTTCATGTCTAAGAGTAACTGTAGAGAGACTTAATAAGGGTCCCTAGTTTGACAAATTTTTCTGCATACATTACTACCATCTGTCCATTTGTCCATCCATCCATCCATCCATCCAGCAAACTGCACTTCTCTCCTCACACTCAGATGTTTCCAACAGGAAACCATCAACCCAGAGGAGAACACACTCATTCTCTGATACCCTGAGGGAGAGCCTCAGGAAGCTCACCATAAGCTCAAATTTTGTTTTCATATTTAGCTTCAAAGTTTATGCCAATTTTGGATCCTACTTAAAGAAAAGCACGTGTTTTGATACACGTCTCTCTGCAAAAATTCTTTAGTAAAGCTGACCCTCTAGGAAGGAATATACGGATATTCTTTACATATACGGATTGCATATACGGATGCTCCTTGGCCTCCCAGCACACCTTCAAGGGCTCCAGGGACCTGTATTGGAGATGCAAGGTCTTGCTTTATGTCGGTCCCTGGACCAGAAATATGGAGATCAAGAAATCCCCGGGGGGCACCATCCCCATCTCCACAGCACCAGTGCAGAGCCTGTGAGGAGCTCTGTTTGGGGTCACAGATTCCTAACAAGGGTTCTGCAGTAGCTCCAGGGTGCTTCCTCTGTAAGAATGATATAGGAAATAGTTAGAGATCTCTGACTTTGGAGTCGTGCAGCCCTAAGTTCAAAGCCAGGGTGGCTGCTTACTAAACTTCTACTACCAGGCACTTCAGGTATCGTAAAGAAAATATTTGGGTTTGCCAGCTGGAAGAAAAGGCAACCTCATGGGAAGAGGGACCCACTGGGGAGGGCTCAAAGGCTGTCTGGAGGATGGTGGACCCAACTCCACCATCAGGAGACCTGGGTTCCTTCCCCTGCTGGACATCATCCAGCCGTAAGTCCTCAGGCAAGGAGCAATTCCTTGTGCCTGTTTCCTGGTGTCAAAAACAAGGAGGTTGGATGAGGTGGTCCCTAAAGTTCCTCCCAGCTCTAGTGTTCTCTGCTGAACGTTTCAGTTTCACGAGGTGCAGCTTTCCAGCTTTGTTTTCTTTGCCAGGTCCATCTTTCTACATCATTTCTGACAGTGCTGTGTGTACACCACTCTTACCTTATAAAAACAACAGCTCTCTCTTTTCCATGCTGCTATCACCCCCCAGAATGAACTCCCCTGCCTATCTGAATAAGGTCAACAGCCTTTGTTCCTAGGATGGATGTTTTAACTGCTTGAGAGTTTCTATAACTTGACTAGTTACCGTCCCAAGAAGGCAGAACGGAAATGAATCAGACAAGGAAAGCCAAATTTCATTACCTGGCCTAGAATCTTTCTCCAGTCAAGACTCCAAGATGATGCTCACATCCCTAAAGGTCAATTTCCTATGTCCTTCTCCTCAGAGCACAGTAAAGTCCTGTTTAATTAGGTGCTTGTCCTCCACGGTCCACAATGAGCACTCATGGAATCTTAGGTAATAAAATGAGGATTTATTAAACTTTCAGTTTTAATAAATAGTCAGTCTTATCTTTGCAATGGGCCCCAATCCCTGGTAAAAATGAAATGGTCTATGTGACCATGCAAAGAGAAAATGTTAAGCTACGTTTTTTAGTTATAAAAGTGAGCCTCTTCCCCTCCCCCTCCCTCTGACCTTGCGGCCATTTAAAGGCCTGAAGTTGAATTTCGGTTTCTCATCACACTGAGGTCCCACAGACACCTTAGCCAGGCATTAAGATCTTAAAAATAAAAAGAATGGGAAAACAAAAAACAGAAGCAAGTATAAAGAGCAGAACAGAAATCTTCCCCACTCGCGGCACCACTGACAAATCTGCTCTGAAGGAAGCCCAGCAAAAAAGAAAGCCCAGACGCATTCCCAGATATTTTTTCCCCATTCAGAGTTCCAGGGAAAAGCTGGGGTCTTCAGGGGTTTCCGTTCCGAAGGAAGAACACAGCGGTAGGAAATCAAGGCTTAAGTACAATCTATCTCCTCAAGCAGCTAAAACTCTGAAGCAAGAAAAGTGAAGAAACAATGCAACGCCTTAGGCTGCTTTTTTTGTGATTCACTTAAAAAAAACTGAATTCCGACTTAAAGAACAAAGAGAAGGAAAAAGGCATTGAGGCTTCAGGTTCCCCCAGCCCGCGAAGGTGGCTGTTGGTCGGAGCCAAGATCAGAGTTCTCAGACTGGGCTTGAGGGGCTCCCGGGAGCAGCTCCGAGAAGCAGCCGAGCCAGGGTGCAGCGAGCTGGTCCTTGGGGGGACACCCTGCCGTCCCCTACTCTCCCCCGGGGCTCCCCGTCCCGCAGCCACTCCTGCTTCTACCTGTCCCCGCTCGTCTCTGCCAACCTGTTGTTCATTATTGCAAAGGCCCCCACGCCCCCCGAGAACTCATCGTCCCGGGACAGCGTGCCGGTCTGGTGGGGGCAGCCGTTGGCCGTTTCCGACAGCTGCTTCTGCAGGATGGCCAGCGACACCTTGTTGGCCGCCAGGAAGTCCTTGACGGAGATCATCTCCCCCGACAGGCGGCGCGCGTCCGCCTCGCTCTCCGCCCCCGCGTCCGTTTCTATGGAGACGGCGCCGCGCTTGCGCACCGTGCCCGGCATCACCACGTTCCGCCGCGAGCGCGGGAACCTCACTCTGCACCGTGGGCGGCAGCCGCCGTCCATCTTCCGCAGGATCCAGTTCACCGACTGCTTGATGAGGATGGAGATGACGTTGAACAAGGAGTAGATGCAGCAGACGCCCATGAGGATGAAGACGAAGTTGGCGAAGCGGTAGAGGCCTTGGCGCTGGTACTGCGCGTTCTGGCTGCTGACCAGGTCCCCAAAGCCGATGGTGCTGAAGGCCACAAAGCAGAAGTAGAGCGAGTCGAAGTAGCTCCACCCTTCGACGGGGGTGTACATGGCCGAGGCGCAGCAGGAGATGAGGACCGAGGCGGTGCACAGGATCAGCATGACGTAGTACACCGAGGGCTTCCACCCAGCCAGGCCGTCCGCCTCGCACTTCCCCGGGCCCTTCAGGCCATCCTGGGGCAGGGCCCCGCGTCGCCGGAGCTGCCGCTGGTGGCACGATTTCATGATGTAGGCGATGACCGTGATGAGGCGCTCCAGGAAGAGGTTGAAGAACAAGATGGTGCTTGAACACCCAACGAGGCCATAAAAGATCAGAAAGATTTTTCCTCCTACTGTGGCTGGGGTCGTCATCCCAAACCCTGCAGGAGACAAAAAGCAGAGGAGAGAAGGGTGAGAAGCGTCTTTGCTGTGAATGGGGTCTGGGTCCTGGCTTTGACGGCTGGAAAGGACCTAAAGAAACGGTTTTCATAAAATCACTCATTCCTAGCCTTTCCGGGATTGAGCGAGAGAGTTCCCACCGCCCTTTCGAAGACAAGTGTTCAGAGCTGGGCTGCTGAAAGCCCATATGGTGCTATTGTGCAAATCAGAAAAAAAGCACTTCCTCCTCTGAGTGGATACAGCCAACAAAAAATGGCTTGGTGATGAGATTGTGGGTGGGATATCAGCCTCCCACCCTCTGCTAGATGTCCTTGTACAGTACACAACCTGAACAACCATACTCAACAGATCTTGTTCAGAGAGATAAGCAAAGGCTCATACAAAGAAAAGTTTTTTCAGACTAATCAGAATTCATTTATTCTACAAATACTTACTAACTTAAGGATAGAACTGTGGAAAAAGATCTGGTCCCTGTCCTCATAGTCCAGTGAGATGATTACTGTATTGTGTGATTAGTGTTATGCTGGAGTATGTATGGGGTTCCATGAGAGCCACTAAGAGGGAGGCCCACCTCAGACTTTGGGTTTGGGGACAATTAAGCAGGGAGAGCTGAAAGCTTAAGAGGAGTTAGGCAGGCAAGGAGAAAGGTATATGTGTTTGGTGGTAGTTGGGGTGTTCCAGAAACAGCAGTGCCAGCATATGTAGAAATGAGAAATTTGCTCAAGATTTTCCTATTTTTTTAAACAAAATTCTTCAAACACACACCTCATGCTTTTGGAGTAACAACAGAGATATTGGACGTTATGGTTTGATAAAATATAAGATGTCTCTCTTGCCTTTGCCTCTAACTGTTCACAATTTCTACCCTCTTGGCCTGTCTACCTGTGCACACAGGTGTACTGCTAAGAGTACATATTGTAGGACAATGGATGTTACTAAGAAAAATCAAAAAGAGTGCAGGGATATACTCAGGGTTTCTCACTGAGGGGCAACTAAGGGCAGCCCACTCTCATTGGAGGGGTATGGATTCCATTCAATAAACATGGGAAGGGCCAGGCGCGGTGGGTCACGCCTGTAATCCTAGCACTCTGGGAGGCCGAGGCGGGTGGATCGCTCAAGGTCAAGAGCTCGAAACCAGCCTGAGCAAGAGTGAGACCCTGTCTCTACTATAAATAGAAAGAAATTAATTGGCTAATTAAATATATATAGAAAAAATTAGCCAGGCATGGTGGCTCGTGCCTGTAGTCCCAGCTGCTTGGGAGGCTGAGGCAGGAGGATCGCCTGAGCCCAGGAGTTTGAGGTTGCTGTGAGCTAGGCTGACGCCACGGCACTCTAGCCTGGGCAACAGAGTGAGACTATGTCTCAAAAAAACAAAAAAACAAAACAAAACAAAAAAACCCCAACTTTTTGAAATGCAAAGTTTGCAGCATCTTGTTAGACCCTTGCTTCAGGTGTGACTTCATTCACCCAACACAGGAACTAGACCAGACTCAAAATGCTATTAAACCATAAAGAGGGAAACCGTACCTTCCCTCACCCAAAGGCTTCCCTCCAGGGCGCAGCCCAGTCTATCGCCCTGAGCCGTGCTGAATCGAACGTGGCAATCCAGTATAAGCAACAGGGTACAAGAGAAGTCACAGACATGCGGCGTAGTCACAGACTCTCCGTGGCAGTGAATTATTCCTCCGCCATGCAGGTCAGAGGCCAGAGAGTCTTCCAATCCCACCATTTTTGTTTTACTTAGTGTGGATTTTCTGACAGGAAATGGGAATTTGGTTGATAATTACCAGGCGGACAGATAAGGTTTCCTCATTAAAGTCTCATAAAACCATAAAAATAAATCATCGCAAGTGGAGAGAGAAAGAAAATCTTCTGTTTAGACTTTTCATGACCATTTAGGCCAATTATTTTTTTTCTCTCCCAGCCCCGTGATTTGTATTTTCAGCTCACATAAGGCCTGATAATCAGAGGAAAGAATTTAGAGACCCCCACAGAACTTTTCTAATTTCAAGTTAATGGCCTGGTATGTCAAGGACATGCCGAGCCTGGCAGAATAAATTATCAGACTGCAGCTGAGGAAACACAGGGGAGGAAATCCACGTAATGCATGTCTGCAGATATGATATAAACACAAATAAATACCGCAATTTTAAGAAAATCGAAGGGGTCCATTTGGCCTGTCCTGGAGATCAAAGCTGTTTAGAAGGCACAGGAACAGTGACAGTCCCAAAGAAGCCTCAGCTGAAGACTGGAACAGACCACACTCTCCTGCTCCCCCTCTGGGGGGTTTCTTTTCTGAGCATCAACGCCAGGCCCTGGGGACCCCTCCACGATTCAGTCTCTCCCGGGACTTCCTCTCCAAGCACTTCCCAACTCAGCACAAGCTCAGGAGCTTTTCTCAGTTTTTCTACCAAAATTTCCCCGGTGCCAAGTACTAGCTTTTCCGCATTCTGGAAAAAGGTGCTGCCGCATCAACATACGTCACCCACGGCCTTCCAGGTTTCACCTTGCATTCCTGAGAAGTATCTGACCTGTCCCAGCGGAGGCGGGGCCTGGAGCTGCTTTCTCATTGGACCGCCCTCCGAGAGCAGGCAGGAAACACACTCTCAAGCCATTTAATCGTTTCAGACCACAGTGAACCCAGGCCATCCGTGAACCCAGTTGTTAAAGGGAAGACACCAGAGCAGATTACTGGGAGGCACGGTGACCTACTGTCCAGGTCTGCCGGGGACTGAGGGATTTCCAGGAGGTGAGACTTTCGGTGCTAAAACCTGGCAAACCCGGACGAGTTGGTCACCCTACCGGTGGACCAGAGATCCTAACTGAAACCCAAGGCAGTGCTCATTTCACTCTTTCCGGGGAGACTCAGCTATTTCTGAAGCAGTGACTGCAAAGTTCCAGCACATAAGGAGGTTTTTATCTATTTCCTCACCTCCAGTGGCAAGCAGAAGATGGGCATGAGGCTGCTCCAAATGTGACTATAGGTTATGTCACTGCACCAAAAGGAACTGGCCAGTTTTAAATCCCCATTCTCAAAGGTCAGTTGAGAAGATGGATGTGACAGCCCTTGGTGGACCAGCCCCGTCCAAGGCGACCCTGCTGTGGCCATCAGTGATGAGGGCCAAACACCAGGACATTGTTTTCTGTCTTCTACTGAAACACCCAATTCCTCTTTTCCACCTTTCTAAGTGTGTTTACTAGTCAATAGCCTTTGTCTGCTGCATCTCCTCGCCTGTCACCTGTGCTTTCAACACCTGGACCCAAACTGCCCGGCCCTGCTGCCAGACACACCTCTTCCCACTCCGCCCTCCGTCCCTCTGTCTGCATGCCACGCTGCTCCAGCGGGCAGGGCAGGTGGCTGGAGAGGGAAAAGGTGGCATGCCGGGTCCAAGCCAGGCTCATGGGTCCCTCTGGCTACCTGGCAACCCTTCTAGCTGCTGCGTCCTGGGCTTTTGAAGGTCCCAGCCCAGAAAGCTATGGAACTAACTGTGTAAAGTTTCCCACTACCCAAATAACTGGATTCAGCCCCCTCACCACCTTACTTGATAAGGGAGTGTGCCTGCTCTCCTCCCTTTTCAGAAATCAGTAGCGCACAGTGCCGGGACCAAGGAGCTTTCACTGACGGGCTCTGGAAGTGTTACCACTGCAGTGCAGGGGCCTTGGAGCATCGTGGCTTCATCACCCGGATCTGTGTCTTGGAATCCTTATCTCTAACTGAAAACTATCCAGGCAAAAATTCTTTCCCGAATCCAAAAGGGCCCAGAGTTAGTCCCTTGTTTTTGTGAACTTTAGTGGAAACAAGAGTTTTGCGGCTATACCTTCAGGGCTCCAGTTGTCAGCCATGCCTTAAACAGACGTCCACTGTTTGTTAAGTGTGGTGGCTGACCCTGCAGAGGACAATCTGTGCTTATCACGGGAGCCTCCCCATCCGGATGAAGTGCCCCTGCGGAATGCCTGGCCTGTCTGAGAAAACGTCTGTTGAATGACTATATGAAGACGGGATTCTGCTACCTGCTCCTGCACTCATGCTTTTGTTCCTACTGGCTGGGATCTCATGACTGATAGAACTGGGGAGAGTCTTAAACAAGGACTCAAGCAGAGAAGAACTACTGGCTGTGCACGGGAAAGTGTCTGACATTGCAATGGAAACTCCGGCTCTCCTGTCAACTGTGGGACGTACACTCAAGCGTCTGCGGCGCTGCAGCTGCGGAAGATTTTGAGTTTCAGCCTCTGAATACTCTGGTCTATGTTTGGACCCAGGAGCAGACAGCAAGGCCATCCAAACCTTCAAGGCTGGCGGTGTCTACACAAAGCATCCACCTGGTTATATTATACAAGCAGTGCCGCATAATCACGGAAACAAGGTTTTTTGAAATTTTAAAAAGTCAGGAAGTGGGAGAAGAGTTACTTTGCAACGGAGCAAACTGATAAACACAAAAGAGTAACTTTACAGTGGAGAACCCTGACAAACACTTCAGCTGGGTGAGCAAGGTCAACCAGTATCGTTAGTCACAAATTACGATGATGTGTGTCCTTGATACAATATGCTGTGGAGGCATATTGTACTTTACACCTGTGGCCTTTCTTTCCAAACCCATAACCAAAGGCCTAGTCTACAGTACACCTGACCATACTCCTCAAAATTGTCAAGGTCACCAAAACCAAGGGCAGTCTGAGACGCTGTCACAGGCAGGAGGGGCCTCAGGAGACAAGACAACTAAACACAATGTGGTGTCCTAGATGGGATCTGAGAACAGAAAGAGGACATTTAGGTAAAAACTAAGGAAATCTGGACAAACTATGGACTTTGATCAATAATAATTTATTAGCATCTCAATTATGACAACTGTCCCACAGTAATTTAAGACATTAATAATAGGAGAAATTGTGTGAAGGGCAGGGAAGAACTACATAGGAACTCTACGTACCACCTGCTTAAGTTTCCTAAAACTTTTTTAAAAAATAAAATCTATTAATAACAATAATAATAAGGCACAAACAAGACAATGGTACTAGTTTGCCACGGCAAAGGGAGACATCAGGAATAAATAAAGTACCGCCCACCCTTAAACATGGAAGCTAAGGACTGAGCAGTTAACAATCTTACTAAGTTTACTGTTTTTCACTTTACTTCTCAGTGTCTCAAACAGTGCTTTAAAATAATTAACAGAGAAGCCAGACACAAAGGGACAGTACTAAATGCCACTGAATCGTGTACTTTAAAATGGTTAATTTTATTCTACGTGAATTCTACCTCAGTGAAAAATAACTAATGACAAAATAATTTAATAACTTAAAATTATTTTAAAGTAGAATAATTTAATAATGATCATTAAAAACTAATAGCATAAATGTGACACTTTTTGTCAATCTGCTGTTTTTTTCTTTGCTGGAATTCTAGATGCTGATTTAGCATTATTGTAAAACTGTTAATGACCAAATAAAATAAAAGTTGGTTTCATTTGAAAAATGAAGTCAGGAAGGAATTATTTTAGTCAAAAAAGGGATCTGACTGGGACTGACATATTTGGAGCTGGACCTCATCTGTTGGCGGGTGGGAGGGACAGGTTCCCAGGCATAGGATACAGCTTCCCGGACCTGTGTCCTTCAGCGGTGTGGTGCCTTCAACCAACAACTTGAATTTCATGGTTGTTACCATGTTTATAAATGGAGAGGAGAGGGCTTGGGTGAACACTGAAAGACGCTGCCAGAGAGAAAATCCAAGAGTTCTCAAGCAAAATTTTAGTTAGACCATTGCTGTGTTGAGTGTCAGCAGGAAGACAGAGGCGACAAGGGCCTTGCACTGGCAGCCAGGTACCTGATGGCAATTTGGACTTCCCGGGCTGGGCTGCCCAGTGGTTTGGTCTCGGGTAGCCCCAGCAGGGAAACAGACACTGCTATGCATGAGGTTTTAAGTGCAGCACAGATCTGTTTCATCAGGTTCTTGAGACACCTAGGCATGACAACAGGGTTCTGGGATGTGGCAGTTTTCAAAGGATGAGCTGGGCCAGTGGGGGCTGATGGAGAGAGAGACCTCACCTTCCTCGAGGGAGGTGAGTTTTGGGAAGGCAAGATTCAGATGTGGGCATTCCGTCTTTCTGACAATGTCTTATGCAGCCTTGGGGTAAAAAATAAAGGGACCAAAAATAAAAGTCAAGGTTTTTATTTCTGTATAACTTTGGAGCTTTCTGTATTTTCCAATTTACTAAAAGTAAAGATCTATTTGTAATAAGATTATAAAGTAATATTTCTAGTTTTAAAAAGAAGAAAAGAAACGTCGAATGAAAGGCAAGTTTCCTTCTCCATCAACTGTAAAACCAACAATTTTCCCCCCAAAATGGTAAGCATTCTAGTCCTGTGTCTCCCATCCTCACACACATTTCCTGAGAACCCAACACCCTGTGGGAACTGGACGTGAGGGTTTCGTATGGGTGGCTACACCACGGCACACAGACACAGACAAACATAAACACACGCACCGCTAAGGGCAACTCAGAGATTCTGTCGGTCTTTATCAAGTCATTTTCTGATGCAGAAATTGATGAGTTAGACTTACTGTTTGGAACAGAGAGTGTCGGCAGTCAGGGGTGGCACGAGAAATTGTCCTTTTCTAGCCTTTCTAAATGCTTGGACCACCCACCTCCAATCTTTATTTCATGGAGCTACTCTTTATATGCCAGATATTGCAAACTGTGAGCTGCAGGGTGCAAGGCAAAGGGAACCCATTCAGAATATAAAGGAATAAGCAGAATTCTCCTACCGCTATTTGTTAAAAAAAATCTCAAAGTGTGTGCTGTACTGGCAGAATTAAGAGCCTTTTTGTCTTTGAGTACAAAGGATGACACTCTATTGAAAACACCAAGTGTTGTGACTTCACGTTTGACAGCCTCAATCCATGGATCACTGTGGTAGTCTCCTGAATCAACACCCGCGATAAACGTAAGCGAGGAAAGACCACGGAGCACCTCATCATGGTTAAGAACACTGGCTTCGGGTTTACTCAGAGGAGGGTGCAGAACTGGGCTCCGCCATTCATCCATGAGTGACTCTGGGCAAGCCAGTGAGTGCCCAGTGCCTCCGTCCCTCACCTGCAACAATGCCAGTAATGATTCCTGCCACACAGGCTGCTGCAACGACTGCAAGGCATCAGCACATGAAGTGCTAAGCCCCTGCCCCACACGTGATCAGTCCTCTGCAGAGTCCTCCTCAAAAAACCACCTTATAGACGAGAAACTGAAACGCAAATGTTTCAGCAAGGCACAGCCACCCTCATATAGCCCCGATCCCCTGAAGCGTGGTGGCTGATAAGCTCTTTCATGCCAAGAGGAGCACGACACACTCAGGTTACCTTGGTCTCAGCAGTCTGAGGTGGGGACGCGTGGGGACCCGGGACAGAGCAAGGCGTGGTCAGTAGCAGCCCAGCCAGACTTTACCAAGCCCTGGCAGAGGTCAGGGAGCAAGGCGTTCTAGAGATGCTGTCATCAGTGCCCTGGATAAGGTCACCCGTTGCTGCCTATGCGAGGGCTCTGTCATTTTAAGGCCATGGCTGAAAAACCAACTCTCCCTCCTGCCTCTGCTTATCCAGTGATTCCACGGCTGACAAGCTCTGCTCCGGGCCTCTGCCCTATCCCACAGAACTCCGCAGAGGGAGCTGCAGGGGCAGCAGGCAGCAAAGGCAGCTCAAACGTGTGTAAAGCACATTCTCTGAGAATTGCAGTAACGTGCCTCTTCAGGTGGGGAGGAGGGAGCTGTCTAAAAGGTTTCTGAGGCTGTTGACCCTCAGTGAAAGTCTGAAATATTCCAGTTCTTGCGTATTTCTCTGCTTGAGATCATTAACTTGGGACATTCTGGAGTTGACTGTTGATTTCTCTTAGCTCATAGTAAATAACTCTACATGCAGTTGATCAGGAAAGTGACAACTAATCTATTTCAAATTCTGTCTAAAGTGCACCATTCAACAGTTTTTTTCACAGTAGGCAATGTGATGGACTAGAAATTTTTCTGTAATATAAACTGAGAGTAATTACATGATTCCATGACATGAGCAATACCGCTTATGGATTTGGAGAACTGTTTTTTGTTCTACCAGTCTTCGCTGGGCTCTGTTTTCCTTTGGATATCTCCAAAAGAAAAATGTGGTATTTTTCAGTTTCAAAGTTATACATAAGCCCCATGTGAACTGTCACTTAGTAAACTAAGTTTGAAAATGTCTCTAATCCAATTAAAATCAATATGGGCAGGGAAGGCAGGGACTAGAACGTGGTTTAATAAAGGAACATGTAATTAATTGCATGGCACCTTGATTGGAGAAAGACTGGGAACCCAAGCCTGGCACCAAGTCATGTGCATGACCAAGTGGATGCGTGAACACAGCGCAGAGCTCAGGTAAAGAGCTAGGGCAGAATAACCAGGGATTGGCAAGATTGACGGGCAAGACCCACGCAGAGGGGCACAACCCACACACAGAAACACGGGACCGGGACCGATGGATACTAATCCAGGCCGGGGAGGTGCTGGGCTGCCGTCTGCAGAGATGAGCAGATTCCCCCCTACAGCCACGCCCCCGTTTCCCCTAAAACAATTCACTCTCCTGAGCGCTGAATTCTTTGCTCATCAAGAAATCTACTGATTGCTTATTGAAATTCCAACTGGAAAAGGGAAGGGAGCATCAGCATTCTGATCCCTGGAGACGGATAACTATTTGGGAAGCACCGAAAAATGTTAACCATGAAACATCTTCAGAATGAATACCTGGAAATCACCATGCCCCCATTCTTGTTTCTTCTCACACCCCATCTAGAACTCCTTCCTACTGACTTTAAACCAGCTGGGAGCCTTGGGAAGCAATTTGTAGGGAGATGAACAACAACAAAATCTGACTCTAAGCTCCAGACCGATCTCCTTTAAACACTTTGCACATCTGATTCCCCCATAACATAATCTCTCTTAATTAGATTTGAAATCCTGGTTTCCGTTCACTTCTCATAAATCGTGTGGAATAAACACGACAGCAGACGTGACTGCATATTGGCTTTGGCTACCCTGCTCCTGGAAAGAACTGCCTTCCACGGCATGGCTCTCTGACCACAGAGTCGCCTGTGGTGCCACATTAGACAAATCACAAGTAGAACATCCATCATCTCCAGGTACGTGAAGTGTAACATTTAGAAAGTCACTAGTCTGGCCCTGCAGCGAGAGAGCAAATTAATCACCTTGCTCCTGGCACGGAAAATGACCTGCACAATGAGGATGTCAAACTGTCTTTCTTAATCTGACACCTGAACTGGAAATGCTAGGAATCTGTGACACTTGCAATTAAATACCTGAGATTATCAAACACAAGTTCAGACAGAGCTAATTTAGAAATTATTGTCAAGACTCACTGAGGAACATTCATAATTTGGGAAGAAAAAAGTTTAAAAGGCCCACAGAGGGACCAAGTACATGGTTTCCTCATTTAAAATCTGCACTGAAAGTCAAAGACTTTTGCTTTATTTAGCATAAAAGTCACAGAGATTAAAAGACGTGTGTGATTAAGAAGAATCTTTGGTATGGAGCTGTTTCCATAGAAGAGCTGCTATTTCAATGGAGAAAAAGGAGAAACGTTTAAATTCCGGATGTCCCTTCCCTTATGTTTTGCTAAAGAACAAAGAGGTCACCTCTAACATTTTGCGTTAAAGTCAACTTTCCGCTTGATGCCATGTTGACATTTTTTTCCCACACAGAATAAAACTGAGACAGGAAGTAGCAAAAGATAAAAGTGCCAGACTGTAAGTAACCAAGACCTATCAGAAGACACTCTCAGACTCTCCAGAAGCCTCCAGTGTATCCCAGGTCATCCTTTAAAAAAACAAACAAAAAAACCGAGATGCACTTTTTATATCTTACAAATTATAGGAAGATATTTTCTTTAGGTCAAGTGAAAATCCCCAACCCATTTCAAAAAAAAAACTACCCATGTCTATTTGAAGTATTAGTATTCAGAAAATGAATAACGAAGGTATTTGTGAACAGGGTATGGCTGATGTCAACCAAAGCTAAGGGAGTGAGAAGGAAGATTAATACAAAAACATTACATGCAAGCCTAATGACAAACCAAAACCTGGCCAAAATCAGATAAGTTTTCTGAGAAAAAAAGAAAAAAAACACACCCCATGCATTAGATCATAGAGTTGAGCTTTCAGTTCAGTAGGTCGTGTTTGGACAATGGCAAGTTCGGGCCTATTGGGAAGGGGGGTGTGCCGCTGATGGGCAAGCTGGCAGCGGGAGCATGAGAACATGAGACCGCCTGGCATCCGTGAGCCAACGACAGCTCCACAAAGGCCAGAACTGCAAAGGAGGCAACCTTTAGTTTCTTAGGTCACCCCAGCTTTCTCCATCTGAGATTTTTCATGATGTTTCTTTCCTCCCTGCCTCCAAATTTGTTGTGGTCTGCATGTGATATCTGGAATTGTGGTGGATAATCCTCCCACAGGTATATGAGACACGCACCTCTTGTCGTAGGATGCTATTCTGGTCCTGTGGTACAGATGTGTACATCCTATGCTGGGCTCAGGGCCCCTCCCTGCATATGGGGAGGGGGGCTTAACTGGAGAAAGTCACTTGGGAGAGGTCAGTCACCAGGACAAGAAGCCCACTTCTCAAATTTCAACCTGGAATTTGGAGGGAGAGCCCCAGATAGGACAGAAAAGGGGACTCTGGTTCCCTGGCCTTGACTTTGAATGAGCATGCCTTCCAACAATGAGCCAAGACTAGCATCAAGCTTGCCAGATGGGCGAGCTTGTCTGTGTCAGGTCTGTGGAGCTGGAAGGTAATCAGCTCAGCCTTGGACGGCAGGGCTGTTCTAACGCTCATACACGCTGCGTTTTACTTTCCATCTGCCCCGCTTTTTAGAGCAGCGTTTGAAGGGCCCCGTCCCGGCTACATGAAAGAGGATGTGACAGCAACGGAGTCCAGGCTTGGGCAAGAACCTTCAAGTGTGTGCAGCACATTTCTGGGGCCAGGAACAAGAGCAGAGCTGAATGAAGGAAAAGAAGCCTCGCAGAAGCTGAAACCCTGGGAACAGAGCTCAGCTGGCTCTTTCAGCAAAGAGGTCCTCTTCCTGCTTCTAACCCTTGACTCTGGATTAGGAATTCCGATTCTTGGTTCTGGATTTTGTTTTATTAGGAAAGTGGTGATTTTTATATTCCAGGCTCTTACCCTCTACTTCCTTGCAAAACTTGCTCCTAAGGAAAAAAAACCAGGCCTATTTACTCAGCAAAGGTGTATTAAAGGTGTGTCGGTACCAGGCTCCAGGTGCTGCTTTGGAGGCTGCAGATGGGCCTCACTCTGTCCTGCAGGGAGCTGAGATCCTACTGGTCAGTGCTGGCCCCCCCGGCTACTTCCATTCTAAGCTTCTCCCTGACTGTGAATGAAAACGTTTTATCCTCTATTGAAAGAACGTCTGATGTCACTAGCAGTTGGGGGCCAGTGTTCTGGGCCCTCAGATCTGTGAAAGGCCAATTTGGGGCACGAATCCCAGCTGACCAGATCCTCTGTCATTGCTCTGCAACACTGGTGGCACCATGGGATTGAGCACATTACCAGGTGACTCCGTCTGTTTACCTGCCAGTAATTAACAGGCAGAAACTTGCTGCCGTCCCGGCTGCCAGCCCCGTAACTACACAAAGTTAAGTCTCCTAACAACTGTTTTAACAGTATCTTGCCCTCTAACAAATTCAAATAGATGCAGAGTACACACCAGATTCAGGATAATGAGCCAGATTAAATTACAGTGACTTTGCTAGCCTTTGGTAGGATAAATACCCCGATAAGCCCTGATTCTGAAAGGAGGAGGGTTAAGAAGTCAATGTTTCCCAGCACTGCCTCTGAAAGGCTACGCTCAGACAGGAAGAAGGAAAAGGCAGAGCATGAAAATAAAGAAAACACAAAGGTATCATCACTACAGACGCACACTGAAAAACAGGACATTCCATCCTCACGGGAGGGAGGTCTAACTTCCAAGCCCGTTGGCGCCTTCGATAGCTTTGTCCGACCGACGGTGCCGTTTCAGCCTCTGGCGCAGGGCCCGGGCCGAGGGTATCCCGGTGCTTACAAAAATTCTGAGAGGTTAAAAGGAAAACCAACTGCCCTTAAAATACCAAAGGGAAACTACATAACCGACATGAATGCAGGTGCAATTATGTATCTATTACATTCCTTGCGTTGGGCCGCCATGACAAAGTACCACAGACTGGTGGCTTAAACAACAGAAATGTGTTTCCTCACAGCTCTGGAGACCGGAAGTCCAAGACCAAGGGTTGATGTCTCCCGAGGCCCCTCTTCTTGGCTTGTAGGTGGACATCTTCTCTCCTGTCTGTGTCCTAATCGCCTCTTCTAAGGACGCCAGTCCTGTGGGATTAAGTCCGCCCATATAACCTCATTTTCCCTTAATTACCTCTGTAAAGGCCCTATCTCCAAATACAGCCCCGTTCTGACGGACAGGGTGTTAGGACAGCAACATATAAATTTTGGAGGAGGGACACAATTCAGCCCATAGCATCTATAAAATATACGATGTGAATATGGTCCCTAAATTTAGAACTCACAGATATTTTATTTACTTAAAACAACGTGTAGGTTAAAGGTTCTCACTTTATTAAGAACTCCTGGATGTTCTTGACAATTATGAACAAACTATACCCAGCTGTAAATTAAATAAATTAAGACAGACACACATTCACAGATAGAATTCTGCTGGGCGCACCCTTCCGCTCGAGGGAGCAAGGCTAACTCCCTGACCTCCTTCAAGCCTTAGTTCAAATCTAGCCTGGTCTGGGAGGCTGCCCTGCACCACGCTGAACACTGTAGCCTGCCCCAGCCCTTCCGCGGGCCTCCAAGTCTCCCCAGGAAGCATCCACCCGCTCCTAGCATGCCGCCCGTTTCTCATGCCCACTGCTCCTGGGCCCACCCCACACGCTCCTGCTCCCCGCGGGCAGGAGTGTCTTCTTCACTAACATATTCCCTTCCTCTAACGCCTGCCACACCATGGGTACTCAACAAGTATTTGTTGAATGAATGAGTGAATGAAAGTAGAAAGTGCTTTTCAAAATGTTGTACACTAGAAGGCACAACTGAATATAGCATGTGGAGGGATTTTAACACACGTGTGTTGGGGCAGTGCCTCTCAAGTCAGAAAGCCTGGTCTCTTTTGCATGTTCCGCTCTGGTGGCTTCCTCTTCCTGGTTCTTTCTGTAAAAATTTTACAAATCTCAACGAACTATTTTATCATCTTCTGATTTCTAGAATGACACATTCACCTCCTTCCTATTTCCTCACCTTGATAATTCTAAGATTCATCTCTCTTCCTTAGGACTGGGTATTTTCTAGACCATTTCCAAAAGAAAAAACTTTCCATAAAAACTTCCTTCTGGAGCCAGCGCGTCTGGATTTTTACCCTGGCTTCACTGTCTACATCTGCGCAGTGACGATGATAACAGCGGCTATCTCCCGTGGTTGTGTGAGGACGAAACGAATAAATTAATGGAAATTCCCTACAACAGTGCCTGGCATATAATGAGAACTTTCTAAGCATTGGCTATTTTTATTCTCAGTATCACTGTATCATGAAGATATTTATTTAATATATATACATAGTATTACTTTAACCTGGTTTTAAAGAGTATTGATCAACACAACCAAAAATAAAGCAAAACATAAATAAAAATTCTGTTTACCTGCATCACACAAAATATCTGGACAGGTTTTCACCAAATTTGGAATTGTCTGACTTAATTATAGAATCGGTGGCATGGTCAAAATTCACTCTGGAAAAGTGTCAAAGGAAACTCACAACAATGGGCAGCCATTACCCAGAACAGCCCCAGCGCGAGTCTCACGAGACTCACAGAACAGAAGATTGAGAGAGACATGCTACCGATATCAAGATGCCATGGACAGAGAAAATCCAAGTCATCTGAACATACGCTCAGTTGCAAAATTGAAACTATGTATGCCACAATGTTAACATTATGGGTGGTTTTCATATTTTTCTTTATATTTTCCTAGGTTTTCTTTTTCCAATAATTGTGTATTATGTTTATAAACAGAAAAAAGTACACATTATTTTAAAAAGAAACTCCCTTAAGACTTGGCATCACAGAAACACGTTTAGCATGCTTTGTGGGGCTTATCTTGCTCTGAAGTCTGTCTTCGGTAAGCAACATCACGGTTGGGCTGTGGACATATTCATTATGGCCCTTTGTGAGCCTGATGTCACACCAAAGAGAGTGGAATCATAATCTTTGTAACTGATTCAGTCGTATAAACAGAATGCAAAATGAGAGGCTCTATTGATGTCAAAGTTCACAGGCTTCGGCCTGGCTCTCATGTTTACCAGCCATGTGACTTTGGACAACGCAATTGATCTCCAAGTCCGAATTCCCTCGTCTTGAAAAGAAGAGGATGCCAACCACGTTATGTTGTCCACACAGTGTGGCCAAAATGGTTAACAGTGGTAGGTGAAGGGAGGTATCTACGTGCCAGTGTTGCACTTAGGGCAGGAGCCACACGTGCACTCCGCTCGCAGGAAGGAAGCGTGGATGCCAGGGTGGAACAAGGAGCCAGTACAGTTCTCTCCCTGCTCTGCAAAGCTTACTATCATCAGCAAGAGAGGGAGTCCAAAGTCTCAACTCCCTTTCTGCCCCAAAAGATCACAGCCGACTAAGTTTGAGCAAAGGGCGGCTGGCTGAGAGAGAGAGAGGTCTGCGGGTCCTTGCAAGCTCCCCCTTCCCCCGACACCCTGACTCCTCAGTGGGGTCACAGCCAGTATTGGTGAGGGTGGCTTTCCGGGTGCCTCTGATGCTCATAAAGGTAGAGGGGAAGCCTCAAGACGGGAAGGGGGTGCTCACGGTTTTGAGCGCCAAGGCAGCCTACTCGAGCAAAAGCCACGCAGGGAGAGCTCTAGGGTGGCGCCTGCCGTTTGGTCTGTTCTCAACTTTTACTTGGGAAATAATCTGAGAAAGATCAACTCCAGCATGGCCCAGGTGGATTAAGGCCAGAGGGCCTAAAAGGGATAGCTCTGCAGTTAAAAAAGCATGTTCTAAACTCCATAGCTACAGGAAGACCACGGTTTCTCTCTTTCCCATCCATGTTCTTCCCCTACGTTGGGAAGAGGTCACGGTGATAGCCCGAAGTCGACCTTGGTGTGAGCACTTACTACCAACACGCCCCTGCAGACATGCCTCAGAGTTGGATTTGGATCTGTCACTGGGCTCACTCTCTTGTCGGCTCTGCACCATGAGTAGCGGCCCTGTGCTCTCATGAATCTTAGGCCCCTCATCTATGAAATCAAGGTGATGAATTTATCTTGAAGGTCATTATCTCTAATCTATGGAAAGTGCCTAGCACAGTACTGGAGAAATAAAGGAGGTTCGATTATCACTAAGGTCACTTTCCCTAGGACAGCTGGAGACTTTCAGGAATTTTCTAGGGAGTTCTGTTAGCTTTCCGTGTGATTTTAAGGCAAGGAGGAGGAAAGCAGGTAGGAAGCAACTAACCACAGCTCTCGTCTCCAAAATGAAATTGTAGGAGGCAGGCCAGAGGTGACCAGCGGGGCACAGTCCATGGTGCCCTCCACATCCCCCTGTGATGTCCAAGTTTGCAACCTCTGGAGTATTTCCAACCAGCCAAAAGTCTTTTAGCACCAGTCTGTAGTTACTGCAATGTGGGCAAGTTTTTCCATAAAAGGAGGTGATTAGTCAACCTTCAAACCCTCTGTATCCTTTAGAAAAGAAAGAAAAAGATGGGAGAGAGAGACAGAGACAGAAGCTGGGGCAGGCGAAGAGAGAGAGAGAGGGAGAGAGGAAGAAAGCGCTCAAGCCCTTGCCGCTGGTTTCCCTGATGTAATCTATTATGTCTGGGAATGACAGCCTTGAAGAAACATCTGGGACTCATCATGTGCCTTCTGCTGCACCAGAGAAGAGATGATTTCAGGATATTAATCTAACATGGGGGTACTCTATAAGCCTACCAAAGGGAACAGCAGGCTTTTCTAATTTATTGTGCCAGATGAGAGAATCAGAGATTGCAGGGAAAGTTTTCATTGCACTGTCAAGGTGGGAGTCCTCAGGACTCTGCCCATCCAGATAAACACAAGCCCCATCTGTTCTAGGGAAGACTCAGACTGTGCAAAACAAGCTCACTCTCTGTTTTGAGCTCATACTCCAATGAATAGATGAAATTTCAAGGACTTTTGAGACATTATTCAGCTAGGGTAAGAACAAGGTTGCATTTTCTAGACTCAGTCAAGCCACTTACAACCGAGATAGATATTGACGATTGCTAATAGTTTGAAGAGTGCCCTACAGCAAAGACAGACAGTCAATTAACCTCTGGTGGAACCAAGTTCTTCAAGTAGAAAACCACAGCCTAGAACTGACCATGAACTCACTACCATGGTTTGATCGTTCAGAATTCACCTCAGTCTCTACAGGTCTTGGGGAAATTCTAAAATTATTTCTGTGATGTCTTGATTTCCTTTTATAAGGAAGGGGAGCTGGAGTTCAGAGTGCCTTGAGGGAATGGCCAATATCATGTATAAACAGATGGTTAATAGTCAGAAAAGACATCAGTGTAATCACCAAGAACAATATTTGTTCACTGTGTATACAGAAAAGATGGTTTTGTGTCAAAAGACAGCTGAAAGATTTTTTTCTTTTTGATGACTTAAAAAATGAAATATTTATAGGATTTTTTTTAAAAGCAATCATTTGCTTATTGCCAAGAAATTCATTTGGCTGTTATTTTAAATTAGGGAATAAAGGTCTCCAGCTTTTATGTGTTAAAAATTGTAACTGTTTATTGGGGGCAAGAGACTAAAAATTCTCATTTTATTGCAGCCTATGACATATACTCAGCTATTAACCTTTAACAGTGAAACCAGAACATTCCTTCTAAGTTCTAGAATTCAATGAGAATCTAAACATTTCTCCCCAATATTCTTTTATTACAGACAATTTCTGGTTCAGTGAAAGTGCACTGCATTACAAGACAACATTTAAAACATTGGGGAGAAATATGTTTTAAACTATTTATCATCCTACGGGGTTTGAATTTTCTGCTGACTGTTATAACCAGAGAATAGAAGGTCTTTTCGAGGGGAGGGTGGGAGCTATTTATGAACAGTTTGTGATTGGGAGCTGCTGCTCTTCATTATATACTACCTTTTTTTTGATAACCACATTTTCACACAAAGCTATTGCTAATAAGCTGGTGCATATTGTGAAAACTGCAGCAGAACTGTTACCTTGAAAGGAAGATGTCAAATAAAAAGCTCTTCCAGGTTTTCGTATCCTTGAGCTTCTTCCTTTTGGAAGAATAATAAATCTGAAAGCCTGTTGCATCTTGGGAATCTAATGTTACCAGCAGAGAAGAATACAGTGAAGCGGTTTCTGCGCAGCTTTCACCTGGGCTTAAAATGAAAAATATCCTATACGAGAGGTTGGATCTTCACGGGAATTAGAGATGCTTTTCATCCAACCTATACAAACAGGATGAACGTATCTGGGCTGTACTGTAAATGCTTCTACACCAAGCTGGAGACCTAATCAGACTTGCATCGTGCTCGAATACCTGAGAAGGAGAAAGTAGAAACAATTCTGAATTTGAATATGCTGTTCTTGGCCATCCAGGTGAAAAAGTTATTAGAAGTTACTTTCTCTCAAAATATTTCTGATTAGAAATGACTAATTCAGGTTCCCACGGTGTACTTTTAGAGATTCAAATGTTAAAGAAATCCTTTATCATAATGCCGTTTTATTGAAACTTAATTAGGAGATGTGACACCTTATCTGGGAAAGACTCAATCAACAGGCAGAATAATTTTGCAGATTATACACCAAATCCAGCCCTTAATGCGAGTGATAGAGGAATGGATACAGCTGCAGAAGTTCCAAAGTGAAAGTGGCCTTTAGCTACGGTGGAAAATAAGTTTTATAATAACTAGACACAACAAGTCGCGAACGGTAATTTGACAATATATTACAAAAGCCTTAAACATGCGTATAGCTTTTGACATACGAATTCCAATTCCAGAACATGTCCAGGTTTCTGCAAGGAAGTTTGTTGTAGCCTAAAAATTCCCATCAGGAAAATGTTTAAAGAAACATCCAACAGTGAGAAACAGAAAGAAAATGATTTAAGGAAGGCACCACTATGTAGCCATTTGGAATAACGTGGAAGAAGATTTAAAATCACGGGAAATGTTAAGGATAACTATGGGGGAAAAGCAGGTTACAAAATATTTTGGACTATATGGTCCTGGTTTTGGTCAAAAAATATGTAAAACTGTTCAAAGGAAATACAGTATATCAAAATATTACTTGTGATCATCTTTGGCTGACATAATAATGGGTTAATTCATTTGCTTCTTTTCTGCTTTCCTGTAATTTTCAGACTTCCTATAATGAACATATATTCATTTTTAATAAAAATAATCATGCTAATATCAAAGAGTTTTAACAAACAGACCAGCCATTCTGAATGTTTATCTGTTTTCCCCCTATGAACAGCTCCCTGTTTACTTTCCCTTTTTGTCTAATGCTGCACCTGTATTGCCTATGGGAAAACATATACGTATATTCCAAAACCTATGTCTGGGTTTTGGAATCTCTCAGGCCATGCAGAATTCAGAGGTAAGGTGGCACAAGGGGTCAGGGGTTCAAAGACAAAGCTAGAGACATTTCAGGATACATTTGAATAGTCATTCCTTGGTATCCAAGGGAGACTGCTTCCAGGAACCCCACAGATACCAAAATCTGGATGCTCAAGTCCTTGACATAACTTAGTATAGTATTTGCATATAACCTACACACATCCTCCCTTATACTTTACATCATCTCTAGATTACTCATAATATCTAATACAAGATAATATTAGGTAAATAGGTGTTATATTTTTAATTTGTATTATTTTTTATTGCTGTATTGTTGTTTTGGTTTTCTTTCTAAATATTCTCAATTCACAATTGGTTGACTCTGTAGATGTGGAACCCAAAGATATGGAGGGCTGACTAAATTATAAGTCCGATATTATCAAAGTTTTAATTTTATTCAAGTTATTTTTCAAGTACACAAATATATTCCATCTCAAATACTGTTCAAATATCAATTATTTTGTTTAAAAAATGCTAATAATAATGCCTCCCTAGAAATACCCCAGGGATTTAAGAATACCCTAAAAGTATACCAGTACCACAGCCATGAAATTCTGCTTCTTGAAAAATGGTTCAAAATGCTTCTGGAAAGCTTCTTGAAAGAATGGACCTCTATTTCATAGGCTGTTCATTTAACCATTCAAATTTGAAAATGAAATCAGGGCCAGGCCTCCGTGGATCTGCGATTTTGCCGAAGATCACCCTACCCCAAATGCCTGCGTTCCCTGTATTGCTCTCATGCATACACGAATGCCTTTGTTCATTTTTTCATTCAGTCATTCAATAAATACTCGGCCTGCATCAGCACGGAAAGTACAAAGATGAGCAAGGCACAGCCCCTCTCCTCAAAAAGCTTATTCCACGCTCACAGGGCAGAAAGACACGGAAAAGAACCATTGTACAACTATGTGAAAGGTCACGTCCACCAGCATCCTCCTGCCGAAGGTTCTTTTATAATAGGAATACCTCGGAAAAGAGAACATTTTGAGATACTTACCGGCTTTGCTCCTGCACACGACAGACAGGCTGACAGGCAAAGAACAGAATAGTGGTTTGAGATGCATTTCCCTGCTCCCTGCATGTGCCAAGGCGGTGTCCTTGAGTACGGCTTCCTGTCCCTACAGAAGGCCTATTTCAAAGGGTGTCCGTGACATTGAATCCAAGAGCAACCGTTCCAGGGGTCTGTGTTGGTGCCATGGGCCAGCAAGTTATCCCCATGCAGTACAAACCTTGACATCTCCAGGGACTCTCTACAATTACCTAAGGATGAAGTTGTCACTTTAAATAGGTTTCTTGTAATTGTAGAAAGGAATTTTTTAAAAGAAGGATTTCAGGTCCTTGGAAAATGTTAGTTGCTGTACAGAACGTCTCCACAGAATTGTCTTTAATCTGAGACCTCCCAGCGTGGCAGGGACACAACTTCACGTTCAGCATTTTAGAACTATGAGGGGCCGGAAAAAAACGTGAAAAGTGTTCTCTGATTTCTGCAGGCCATTTTCAGAAATCACCACCGAACTTCAAGCTACTTGTTTTCAAGAGAAGGGGCAGGGAGTAGAGGAAACAGGCTCAGTGCTAGGGAGCGTTTTCTAAATACGCATGCCTGGGCCCCGCTCTGCACTTACCGAGTCGGAGTCTTGAGAGAATGAGGGTCTCCTTGGAGGCCAACCACACACACCTGGAGAAAGTTTCTCCAGTAACTAATTCGTGCCACCTCCATCCACTGATGAGAACTACTGCTCTAGACATTCTGGACAATGTCCTAACAGTCCACAGGAAATAAGTTGCCAAACGGAGAGGAAAGGATTCACCCAAAGACTAGAAATAAAACGCTTAGTCAAGTAGAATATCGAGACCACATGACACGCAGCTCCTTAATTTATTTAGCTAATCTTAAGGGAGAACCTACTAAGGGGCAGGTATCGTGTTAGGCTTTGAGGGTACCATGAAGATCAAGAGAGGCTCAGTAACTGGTCTTTGCAGAGTTTATTGTCAAAGAGAGAACAGAGAAAGGTCAAGAGGTGGAGTGGTGGCTCAGACGCCCCCAAGCCCTCTGGAATGAAGGACCTGACCGCTGGGCCTGTTGCCGTCGGACAGCTCTCAGCTCTCACCCTCTTCAGGAACTGCCTGGGCTCGGAAGAGCCACTTTGTCCAAGGAAATCCTTCCTTCCCAGGGCAGCCTGCTTGCAGTGATTGACTCCCTTGCCCCACCAGGGGATACTTCTGCAGGACAACCCCAGTTTGGGAGCTCCCTTGGAGATCAGCTGAGGGCTTTGATGAGTCTGCACCACCACTTAGAAGGACAAACAGAGCAGTATTCGGAAGCTGGCCAGCCACGTTACTCTCCCACTCTGGACATAAAGAACTTCACAGAATACCAACCTCAACCAAGGGTATGCTGAGACCATGATGAAAATGAAACAAAGCGAGTCTTCTTCATAATTTTTTCTAAACACAGGCAGAAAAAAGGTCACTGCGTTACACAAAAAGATAAAAAATTCTCCCTCCCAACCCTTTCTTGGCTAAAACGAGTGACCACTACTTTTTGTTTTAACCAATTACAACTTTTTCCTTGTTCTACTCTCTCCTCCCTAAAAGATGTATCAAGATATCCAATCACAGAAGTGCTTCCAATTTCTGGAAGCATCCTATCTAAAGTGAGCCTTGTTTCTTCTCCCAAATCACTCAGGAAGTATAAATCCTGGAATAGGTTCTTTCTAACAATATTTCACTGAGACACCCAACGGCCGCCCAGGGTGTGTGTTCTCCTTTGCTGCAATGAGTAATAAATTCAGCTTAACTTCGGGTGTTTTCCTGGTGGTCTTCAGCAAAAGGGTATTGACACAGCCCATCCTCTCCTTGGCCAGCCCCGTTTCTTTCCCTTGTCTTCTCCACGGGGACTGATCCCAAGAGCATTTCCTCCTGCATAAATCTTTGTCACAGTGCCTGTGTCCTGGGAACCTGGGCTGTGACAGGAAATCCCCAACTCTGAGCTGTAAGGGACAAGGGGGCCCCTACGAGAGCCCTGTCTCCAGGCTCTGCAAGCAGGAACCCAGGTCAATGACACCTAGAGATTGAATAGCAAATGAGTGCTCTGATGGGGACAATGGGAGCGGGCAAGGCTGTTCCAGGTCTACATACCAGTCTTTGAAATGACCTGGAGGCAGCAAAGACTCTGAGCCGGGGTCCTGGTGGGAGCGCCGGAAGGCCAGCCAGGCAGAGAGGCAGACAGGTGGGGGCCGGGCCAGGGGGGCCTGACAAGCCCTAGGAAAGAGCTGGATCCAACTTACCTAACTTCGCCCATTGGTAGGATTTAAGCAGGAGAGAAACATAATTACACCTGTATTTTAGAAAGATGCCTCCAGCTCCAGTGTGGTAAAAACAGGAAGCAGGACGTCAATAAGCAGGCCACTGAGATAACTCAGATGAGATTTCAGGGTGAGCTGAACCAGCCTGGGGATGGTGGAGCTGGAGGTAAGTGGACTGGCTCAAGAGCTATTTGGGGGTTGAAGAAGACAGCCTGGAGCTGGATTCCATGTGGGCTGTAACTGGGTGACACTCAGAGACCCTTCAGAGAGACATGGACACAGAAGGGAGACCACGCTCTGATGGGAAAGACGCAAGCTTAGCTGGAAATGCTGGTTTTGAAGAAACGGAGACGCCCAATCTGAAACTCAGGGTGGAAGTTTGGGCTGGAGATTAAAACTCCAAGTCTCTGACATGAAAATTAAAGTAAGAGGGCCAGAGACAAGAAGAAAGGGCCCTAAGATACTCAAGGCACACACACAGTTCAAGGGGTGGGCAGAGAACCTTAGAAGGCAGAGCCAAAATCAGGTAAGTGTGGTTTGGGGTTCAGAATCTAATGCTGCTATTTAACCATACCAAATCAAACATAAAATATAGTAAGATCATGGCATGTTAAATTCATGACCGTGGTGTTTTAGAAGTCTTAAAAATACATTTGGCTTTTTATCTACTCAGGTGCAAGTCCATTACTTTACACGTGAGCCCCTGAAAGCCACCAGTGGAACAGCAAGTAGATCCGACCACAGCATTAGTGACCGTGTTGACACTAAGGAGGAAGAACAGTTTGTCAGCATCGGCCCTGCAACACCAACCTGGAGCCAGCCACTCTGTCGGGCTTTGTGAGATGACCTGACTGAACAACACTCCCAATTTCAAGGACGTCATCATCCACTGGGGACACATGGCATGCCCACGGGGAAAGGTAAATAGCCCGAGAGCGTTACGACGGTTGGAGGGGGACATGCCAACACAAGGGCTTCCCACTGAAAGCCTGACTTCAGGCAGTGACTGGAAGCTGGGGGTGGGGGAGGTGGCCCATGTGCAGACAAGGCGCAAAGCACCAACATGTGACAACCTTCCAATGTGTCACATTCCAACACTCATTTTTAATGTTCTGTAGCAAAATTGTGTTGGAAAAATTATTTGTGATGTTAATCCCCCCCCCATAAATACACACACAGCATTTATAATGCGGAACATTGAGTCTAGAGGAAGATTCCTTATATATCCTGTCTTGCAAACATTATCTTTGCTGCTCCTGCTCTCAAGCCTTCGTAATCTATGCCTGGAATACTCTGTCCTCGCCAATATCTCACCCCTCTTTAAAGGCCCAGCTTAAACCCCAATCGTCTGTAAGAACACCCCTGCTGCGACGGCACGAAGTGAGCTCTGTCTTCCCTGAACACGCACAGCAGCGATTTTGGACCTTACCTGGTTCGTACAGCTTTTGTGGCTTTCATTTAATCCTCACAGAGGTCACTATGAGGCAGGGAAGGCAGGATCCATCCCCATTTGGGTAACAGGCTGTTACCCTGGCCCCAGAAGTCAGAAGAGTGGCCGGTGTTGGCTGCCATTCCTGCAGTTGGTGAGCAGGTGGGACAGTTCTGGAACCTGGACATGCTTCCGGCAGGTGCATGTTCCCGTGGTATCCTGAGCATTTTGCAGTCTGGTTGCATCGCTGCGTTTCCATGTGTAGGAGTGACCTTCCCTTCTGAATCCCCTAGAAGGCAATGATCATGTCTTTTACTTTCTGTCCCTAGAACCTGTACCAGGATGCCCCACAGCCAGGAGGAAAGCACTGAATACTTGCTACTTAAAATATCCATCATATCCATTAAAATAGCCATTGTGTCTTGCAGGCATACTTGTGTATAATCTTTCTATTGACTTGGGTTCCTTCCTCAAACATGTAGTATTAGTTTCAGAATTTGGAAAAGCAGTATTCAAGGTAATATCAAATTTAAATCTCATTTATTCATCTAGGTTTGCAAAAACCTAGTCTGCAACAGGAAGACCCTACATTTTTAGAAAATGCATCCCACATACAAAGTGCACTGCCTCTTGGGGGTGATACTTTTAAAGTCTGTGATTGAGATATATTATCTACAAATTATGGCAAAGATTAATTAAGCACAACATTAACTGACAAGTACTAGATTTCTGGTCTGTAGGAAGTGTCTGCAGCTTCTCACCTGATTCTGAGGGGAAGTGAGTTGGCTGCGACAAACCATTTGGGAAGAATGTTTAAGTTCCGAAGTAAGGAGTAAGAAGAACAAACCTAGCCCCAGCTTATGTGGCTATGAATAATCGATCCACTTGTCTTCCCTACATGATGGCTTTTACTCTGCGCCTAAAGGAAGAAATGACACAATCTTTGGTTCTGTACCCCTCCCTTAATCCTATTGCACATAAAGAAATTCTGGATTGTGTTTTATAGACACCAGGAGAGCGCCTTTGCTCTGGGTAGCAAGACACACATCCATTTGCAACTTGAAAAAAATTAGTAAGGCCCTTTATACTCACAAGAAATCTGAGAGCTTCAAAATTCAGCCTCAGCTGGAGGTGAGCGAAGTGTCCAGGAGATGCTGTGGAGAGAGAAGAACTTAGCTCACCAGAAGACCGCTGAGCTCGAGTGTCAAGAGAGGATGCACCCAAGTTGCAATTTACGACCTTTCTTTTGCTTATTGTACGCTTAAAGATTTTATTTTTCCATAAACAGTTTTCTGACTTTAAAATAATATATGCATATTGTAGAAAAACTGGAACATACAGACAACTAAAATTAAGAGGTGTATTCTCATAGAGGCAAGACTTTCAAGAAGTGGATTTAGAAGCCCCTGTGCAATTTACCTGTAAGGCCACATCTCCCAGTGGGAACTTGACCTTGTGGTCGTTCAGTTCACCCTGACTGCAACCCAGGCCCAGCTGTGTCTGAATCTTGGTGCCACAGGAATAACTTCATTCTAGCAATCCCTCTGGTACACCAATTCCCAACCCCCCAGAGAAACAAGAGCTTTGGGAGATTTCTGGTATTATGCCAACCAGGGTAAGACTTCAAGCAGCGATCCTGGCTTTTTTTTTTTTTTTAAAACTAACCTGAGTGTTTGGGAGTAATAGCAAGCAGTTCATTAGTAGTAGACTTCCCTGGTTAAGCTTTAAAAATGGACACATTAGGGCTTCAAAATGAGTTAGTAATAGTTGGGGAAACTACCCTAAGAAGATATGAAAAAGGTTATCAAGAAACCAAATTCAAGGACTTGTTTTAGAAGTATAGGGCAGCGGGGAGAAGAATGAGAACAATTAAAATGAAAAATTAGCTGCAGGCAAAATCCCACAGATGCAAAAAGAGAAGGAGCAGGAGGTTGGGGGAAGAAATGACAAGAAACAAAGAAAAACATGTGGCCAAATGCAGGAGGCAGGCAGAAAACTTAAATCAAGAGAGAGAAAATAAATTTTTTGTTATACTTTTATGGAAAGTTTGCATAAACAATAGTCAGATGTCTTTAGATTTTAAGATATGGTTAAAAGGAAACACACTGTGACCGTGTCATAAATACTCCAGCCGCTTTGGGGAGGACCATCCCGTCCCCCGGTCTGCAGCCCTGTGGAGCACACAGCCTCGTGTATGTCCCCCACAAAGGGCCCGAGTTCTGTTGAGCAGGGCTTGGTTGCTCCTGGCTTGTGGCTCAGTGGCCTTCTCCACTCCTTTTAACTGCCCCCCACCTGGCGTAGCACCCGCACACATCGAGGGGTGCTGTGTAGAGACACGACTGCTCCTCAGAGTCTCAGCCAAGAGCAAAGGGTTGGGAGCTTTGCAGCACGTGCACTTGTGACAGAAGGCGCCGGAAGCTTCCGGGTCAGCTTCCAATCTTTCGACAACTTCTTGACATTTCAAAGGCCACTGCTTAGTTCCTGGTTTTCTTTGGTGACGAGGAGGACACATCGAGGCAAGAAAGGAGCAGCAGCCAGTGAGCACCTCCCCCAAGGCTCCTTAGGGCAGACGTGCCCGACCACACCACAGTGCTCAACCCTTCCAGAATCCTGCTGGAAGTCACGATCACTAGCATGTCCTCTCAATAAGATATGATGAGAACGGCACTTCATCTCTGCGGTCCTCCTCCCTAAAACACGTAACTCCAGCCTAATCATGAGAAAAGCATAAGATACACTCAAACTGAGGGACACGGCACAAAATGCCTGACCAGCACTCCTCAAAGCTGTCAAGGTCATCCCCCAAAACAAAGCAAGTTCAAGAAACTGTCTCAGATCACGGAGACTAAGTAGATGTGACGACTAAATGTAATATGGTACCCTGGATGGGCTCCTTGAACGGAATGACAGTAGGGACAAACTTAAACCTGAAGAAAATGTGGACTTTAGCTAATAATAATGTACCAATACTGGTTCATTCGTTATGACCAGTGTATTGCACCAATGTAAGGTGTTAATAATAGAGGAAAGTGGATATAGAGTATACAAGAACTCTCAGTCCTATCTTTGCAATAATTCTGTACATCTAAAATGTTATAAAAGGTTTATTTCTAAAATGCAATGAAAGTGCTTTACTCAACAAAAACTCTCTACGCAACATGCTGGCTGCTGAAAGTCCTCGGAAAGTCTCTCTAAAGTATTGGTCCTTCTATCAACTGGCTAGTGCAAAGGTCAATTTATGTAAAAGATACCCTGTGTTAAGTTCATTTGTCTGACTTCTTACGAGACCACCTGGAGCCCCCTCATCCACTTAATTAGGTCCCTTTTAAAGATAGAAGGAGACACGGGAGGGAAATAACATCTTCTGTTTCCAAGGTCATTGCTCCATCCCAGAGGATCTTGAAATTTTCCCAATCTGAGTATCAATTCTTTGACACTTAACACAGAAACCTTCTCATGAAGTGCCTTCAAATGACATATGAACGACAAAGAAGGGTTAAAAAACTGTCTTCTTCATTACATTCTCCAATCCAATCCATTTAAGATTTGTTCGTTATCTGTCACACTTGTCTTACCAACAATGACGAACAATGTGAAGCTGCTCTGCGTCAGATAGATGTCCTGATCCCCCGATGCCAGAGCCACTGAGCTGTTGCCAGCTTTACAGGAGGTGCCTTGCAGGGGGAAGCTGCTCCCACAATATAGCATAAAGAACGCCAGGCGCTGGCTTGAAGCACAGATATAAGAAAGTTCCAAAATAATTTCCCAAGATAAATTCTCAACCCACCCTTAAAAGGGGGTCCCATGGAAGTCCAACAAGTTACCAGTTACTTGTCGGGCCTCAGATGAATTCACTGGTGGCAGATGTCCACAGAAGCCTGGGAGAATAAAAGGATCTTAATGCAAAGGTGAGTGGAAACGAGACTGCAGTGATCCGTGGACCCAAGGAGGGTAAGGCAATAGAAATAGGAAATATAAAATGCCAGCGATCAATTGTGGTTATCAATGACTGAGATCAAGAATGAGTCCAAATATGAAGAGCATAAAAAGCAAACAAACAAAAATCCTTGAAGGAAACAGTAGTGAAGTTAAGATAAAACCAAGGTCACAGAAAAGAAAAATAACGCATGGAACTTTACAATAAAGGAGGAGAAACAAAGGGAACGTGAAGGAAGGTGACTTAAGAGGCGTTTATTTGATGGGATTTGGAAGCTGCCTAAATAGCCCACCTAAGTGGTTACCCAGATAAGCCCATGCTAGCTCAGGACACAGGACATTCATTCCATCTGGGCGATAGACACCAGCCCCAAAGTCCTACATCTGACCGAGAAGGAAAGAATTTGCTCTTCATTGAACGTAATTCGATTTTGCCCTTTAGATTCCAAACTAACTTCTCTGCCCTCACTTCGCTTACCTAACACATTGTATCTCCCTCCATCACACTTCCAGGGCCATTCTTTTAAGCAGATTCACGAAAAAACTCTACTCAGCCTCTCTTGGGTACAGGGGCCTTGATTTTTCTTGAAATTCCTGTAGGGAGCAATATGGTGTGTGGGTATGTTCATCACACACATGATTAACTGTTTGCTTGACAGGAAAAATCTGGAGCCACTGAGCCTGAAGAGGGAGAATATCCCTAAATCCAAGTATTCCCACAGCCTGAAGAGGGAGAATATCCCTAAATCCAAGTATTCCCACAATATCCCTAAATCCAAGTATCCAACTGTAAAATCTTAACAGTAAGATTTTACAGTTAAAGAAATTATTAAAGTCAGGTGTATAACTTCCTTTTATTATTCAGTGGTTCATGATATCACAGCCGCCAACGGGGTAGGAAACAAGGATTGAGTACACTGCTTGGATCTTCTTTATGGAGGGGAGGAGAGGGGAACCCACCACTGTACACACTTACAAGTAAGTTAAAACTATTTCCTTTGGAAAGACAAGATTTTTATGAACTGTGATCATTCTCTGCCAGGAGTCGGAATCCTGCTTTCCATCTTCTTAAGTCCTGTGTTCCCTCCATGCGTCTAGTTCACTGGATCCTTCTGAGAGGGACGTACAATTACCTTTCCTCGACCAGAGTGGCTTTGGGTCCTAGAGTAAAACTCACATATACCCCCAGTATTCTTGTTCATCCTAACGTCATGCCTGAAAAAGGAAACGTCTGTATTGAAGAGTTTAAAATATATAGACAAACATGCACAACTAAAATAAGACGTGCTCTTCAAAGTAATCACCTTGGGGTCTCCGGACACTTATCCAAAAGACGCTGTCATTCTTTTAAAAACAATTTTTTGGAAGCCTGCTCTGGGTATTGCCTTCACAAGAAAATCAGCCTCAACTTTATGGCTCCATATCGCTTTTGACTAAAAACGCAGTTTCCTAGCTTAATCATTAACTTGACAGCAAATCACTTTGGTTTGAAAAAAATGAAGTCTATTCTCCAAGGACAAAGATTTGCCACAGCGAAGAGAATCAAAAGAATGTATAATAGGTTCTGAAGGCAACGAAACATGGAGGCATTCCAAACCTGTGCAAATGACTCACTGGAATATGGGAACAGCCTCCTGGAGTTTGCTGGGGAGAGCATCTCATTCACTCGGGGACAAAAGCTGTCACATGAGTGCTAATGAAAAGGAACCCCCCAAATTAACCACATTGCTTTATAATTTCATACAGAAAATTATATGCATCTCTAACCGTCACTCTGTTTTAAATTCAAACAGTTAGCTAAAAACGTGCTTTTTTCCCAACATTGCTGGAAAAAGAATTTTAATCATAAACTTCCATTTTTAGTTGTTTTAACTCAGAAGCTCCAATAATAAAGATTGTGCAATAAAAATTTGTTATCAAATCATATTAACTGAAGACAGAAATAAATTGACCTCACCTAAAATAGTTTCTCTCAAGTACCAAAAAAAAATCCACTTAGACATATAACCAAATGTTATTTAATATCTTAAAAAGTAACACAATCCAAAATGGATATTTCACACAACACTACATAAACAACATGAACACAATATTACCATATGGAGGGACTTTCAAATATAGACTTACAAAAATCCCTGTCCTTTTTTTTCTTTTAAGTTATTATACTAAGCATGACAAGTAATCATCATTTACAATATGGTACACTGACACGATAAAAACCATGTTACAAATGTGCTGTTATAAATCAGTAACATTAGGGAAGACATTTCATGAACTGTAATTATTTCATATGAAATACTATACAATATAAACAGAACATCCATCTTGGATGACCTTTACAGCAACCAGAGACCAAGTAATTTAAAATTTTTTTTTTCAGTGCAAACACATTTTATTCAAGGCAGTCTTGGCTGCAAAACTCCTTTCTAACATACAGTAAATCCCACTTGCACTTCTTAATTCATTTACCCTAATGCGATAGTCACATTCAGTCACTCAGAGAAAGATACCTGCAGAATTATGATCCCTTTAAACTTGACGTTTAAATTTAATTCTCTTCTAGAATGTAGTATCTATGTCAAATGCTCTAAGGACTTTGTAGCTGTCAATACTTCCATGAAGGTGACTCTAGGGCAGCCCTATTCCTAACCCAGCGTGTGTGCACAATGCTGCAGTGTTCTGCCCTTCCAATGTGGAAAGTGTGCAGGTGTCTGGGTGGGGAAACGGGATGGAGGACCTTGCAGGAAAGGAAGGGGAGGCGCTGCTGAGTGTGTACTTCGTGATTGATTTCCTGGAACTGCAGAGCACTGATGTTGGAGGAGATCTCAAGTCTCAGATTTGGTACCTCTTTTTGGTGGGAGCAAGGGCACGGGGTACCAAGGTCAGCCTTTGGACAGGGAGATAGGCAGCTGTACACGGACCAGCCACGCCTCTCATCTTACACTTCCAACCTTCCAGAGTCGTCACAGCCTCACTTGGAAACACCTCGTTCTCTCGTTGGCACAGGCTGTGCGTGTGTTCACATTTAAAGCCAACAATTAGCGATTAAAGCCCTGTTACTGATAATATGCAATCGTAAGGAAGTTTAGTCCCCCTTGAGCCTTGCAGAATTCTGAATCTTGTAGATCATCACCTGTAAGTCATAGAACCACGGGAAAGACGTGTGTTAGGGGAGCCGTCACTGGGAATCTCTTTCTGGGATGCTGCAGGAGAGGCAGAGATTAACTTGATCAGGGAGGTGCCAATGTCTGTTTGAAACACACACGGAAATCTAATAATGAATTTTTTTCAGGTATGTAATTTATGAAATGTCTCCTAAATAAAAAACTCTATGGGGAAAATATTGGATGTATCTTTAATACTATAAAACCTTCTGGGAGAGGGATGGGGTGACAGCTGATTCTTTTATCTCACCTGGCAAAGCTCAGACCGATAGTAATCTCTTTCCCGCCCGTATTTTACTAACCCAAAGCAAAACAAGGTTTTCCATGTTTTGTGCATTCATGTTTCCTGTGCTATCGCTTCCCCAGGCCCTAAACATGTGCAGGAGAGTCACTCAGTAGCAGAAGAGTCCTGGATGAACTTGGCAATGGGCTGGACAGTCCTAGGGGCAGCGGGGAGAAGTGGTCCCTTCTGCGTGGGTCCACTGAAGTCTGACTGCACACTGCTAGTGGGTTCTGGGACTCGTCTGTGCAACGGGGAAGATCCCTGCCAAGGATCTTATGTCTCCTAATTTGAGAAGACACGTAGAACTGGATCAGCTCCCTCAGAAATCTAGATCCGCCCAAGCAGGACTCGATACACTCCACTGAATTTCTATTGTGCTCAGGAGCACTGTGAAGAGTACTTGATAAAGTTTTTAATTAAAATTTCTGTTTCAGCACCTTCCACTGCCAGGAGCAGTCGTGTTCCTGAAAGATGGTATTTTAGCACAGGAATTATAGAACCCCAATAGGAAACTGTAAACAGGGTGTATGTCCAGATCTGCCTCAGACCGCAATGGCATTTGGGTGGATTTGTTAACCTCCCACTTCATAAATCTGTACCAGTAAGGTGTGCTAAGGTGTAAAGTTCCAAACACCCTGAAATTTTTGAATGAACATGGACAAAGGTGTAAAGTTGTATTTGTTTTCTTTGATTTTATTAGCACACATCAGAAAAATAGCATTGTATTTAGTGATTTCTCATGATCTACCAAACAGATAGAAAATAGGTCATTGATAGCTGCCACTGTGTTTCTAGGTAATCTCAAGTCACTCCTTCTGTTTATTCTTTTCAAGTATGGATATCACAGGTATGACTCGCTTCGTTAATTGTTTGTGAATCCGAATGCTTTGGAAGCACTTTGAGATCCCAAAATGAACTATGCAAAGTCATTACTGGTTGTTGGGTTTTTAAATCAAGCTCCAAATGCTGCCCATGTTAGAAATGGCAAGACTTTCAAAAAATGATCCCTATTGTATTGTGAGCGATATGCCTATAATTTAAGCTAAAAACTTTAATTTCAAGTACACTTGGTGGTAAGTGGTTTGTCCTGGGTAGAATTTTACAAAGCTGTGCCAACCTAAAAAAAGGAACAATGTTTCCGCTTCCACTAAACAGGTTTCTTCTCCCCGTGGTGACTGCAATATAATTTAAATTTACATTTTAGAAATGCTGGTTTGGTTATGAAAAAGAGAGATTTTGGAACAGCTGGTGTTCAGACCGTTGTTAGTCCAGATTAACTTTCAATGTATGCTTCCTGAACTTGAGCTTCACAACATCAGAGAAGCAGTACCTTGTTATTTTTATCCAGCCAGTTCCTTTTCACCTCTTCTATTTGTTCTGTTTGATGGCACCCCTCCCCTTCAGATGCTCATTATGGTCCCCTGAGATGTGCAAAATATATATAATGGGATACAAATTATTTAACAGAAGTTGTGGGATTCACAGCACAGCTCTTTTAATTAAAGTGAAGTCTGGGCTCGATATGGTAGCATGCGAGTGAAGGCAGAGAGGCCCAAAGTGCTTCAAGGTCGGCAGTCCAAATTTCTCATGTGTCTTCCATTACTGAAAACCTAGAACTCAAATCAGACTTCCATAGGAGTAAATAGCTTGCTACATCGTATTTGCCAAATGGCTCTTCGCCAGAGAACTTTTAGCAGGGATGGGCAAGGGGGACACACGAATTTTTGAACTTCTGTTCATTCATAACAAAATCAAGTGCTCTTTCATGGGGAAGAAAGGAGAAGACAGGGTTACATCTGAAAGCCAAATGCAGCAAGAGCAAGCCATGGCAATGGGAAAGTCATGAGTCCACATAGGCAACCACTGACACACACACACAGAACGCCATGGCCTAACGTTGCAGAAAGTTTTAAACTTTGCTTTTCTGAACAATACACTTTAACACACTGCTGCCATTTCATCAAATTTATGGAGGTAGTTATATGTAAAAATAAAATTACCATAAAGTAATATGCTGTATCATAATAATACATAAGTGTGCAAAATGCCGACAGATGTGTTGACCCTTTAAAGTTGAACGCTACACAGAGATTCAACCGGATTCAGTTTTGTAAACCTTTCAGCTGATGAACTCTAAGACTGGATATAAGCAGGCATGTAACACAAAGCTATGCATTCGCTGGAGGAAAAGAAGATTGGCGAAGCGTGGTGAGGGCCCCCGGGTTTGGGCACTGAGAACCTCACCGTCTTGGTGAGAGCCACCTTGGATCACACTGGTAACGGGCTTCCCGCTGCCGCGCCCCCTGCTCAGGGATCCTCATGAGACGCGGGCGGGAACACCTCTACTGGAACATCTGCTTACAGGTACCATCCTCAAAGTCCATCATTTCTATGCTAATGGCTGCTGGTCTATGGGAGTTTTCTGTTTGTCTGTTTGTTTTTTTAAATCATGTACCCCATAGCATCAGGCAAAGAGTGTACACATTTTATTTGAATAATGTCTTCTGTAAACCTATTTTTTGTAAATATCAATAAATCCCTATCTTAAAGCTTCTCTTAAAGGTAATGCTTTCCATTCCTGTTCACACAGCATTTGATTATTTCAATGGCTACTTGCAGAGGATCAACTAGAGGCTGATGTATTGTTTCAATGGTGACATTATTTATGAACTGATAGTATGATAAAAATTTGAGAGTGGGTTTTTGGAAAAAATGAATTGAGACAGAAAAATTTAGTCACCGTATGGTATACAGCTCCCCAAGGAAACAGACTATGCAGTCTATCAGATGCACCATCGTTGTTCTGGACATATTGAAGCAATGAGACAAACAATGCTTTCTGATCAACCCAGGCAGGCCTTGGGGGAAACAAGGCCTGAGCTCCAAAGCCAACCAGCTCACGCATTTCAATGGTGTGGGAGTTCACTAAGAAACGTGCTGGAAGTTTCACTGTAATAAGCACAAAAAAGAAAAGTCCAGTTTGGCCCAACGCAACTTTCAAATAACAGAAAAAAACATGAGGGAGAATTCAAATGTTCCAAGAATTAGTCCGACTACGTATATGACTGCATTCTTTAAACAGATGGCTAGGGATTAAACCTAATACAGAAACAGAAGTGTCTAACAAATTTTATGCCAGTTACTGAAATCTGAGGTGAAAATATTTTAGATTTATTTTTGGATATATATATATATTTTTATGGTATATGGCTCCAAACAGCACATACCACTAAACTAAATAAAACTTCATGTCAGACCACTTAACTTCAGTTATCTACAGATCTATTCCATTATTCTCAGAAAATAAAACAAAGGGAACTTTGAAACGTGTCTTTCCTATAAGACTGAAGCTGAATTAGTTGTAATCCCTTCGCTGCTGAGTCTGAGTCTTTGTATTCGACATGACATTGTAAACTAAAGCGAAAAGGTTAACGAACCGTTTTGAAATAAGTTGGGAGAATAACTATACATCCACCTAAAAATGCCTCCTGAAATTGGTTACAAAGTATCTGTAAACATTACTCTGGCATAGTTCATGTATGCATAATTGTTATTTTCATAAATTTTAGGGGAGTACAAATTATGATTATAGCAGAATGAGCACATTCTGTTTTTCATTACATGGGCACATGTGTATTTCTAATCAAAAATTATTTTAAAAGTTTTCTCTATAGATATCTTCCCAGGAATAAAAGGCCTGAAGTTCAACTCTCCCTAAATTTGCTCTTTCCTATAACCACTAAAAATTATCTCCCACAGCCTAATTTAGGCATTCTATTTAAAACTACATAAAATAGATTTATGTCCTTCCATTAGAAAGAATAACATCCTCAGGCCATACTCTTCATTTGTATCACAAAGAACATTTTGCTTTTAAACAAACTAATTATTGTATCTATTATAGTAAGATAGGATCACCGTAAGTATCACAAGGAGGAAATTACCTTCCTTCGATATTTGATCAACACCTTTTAAAAGTCCACATTACCTCTTCCATCGCTCAGTGCTGTGCCCCAGCCAGAATTGGAATTCCCTTCCTTTGTCCACTTCAGATTCAAAGGCCTATATTCCTGTTTGTGATCATGGAAGGTTAAAAATCAGACAAGCATCCGTTACACTTGAAAACAAAATTCTGACAGCAAACACTCCCAGTATTTCCATCGCGACCCCTTCTCACACACTTCCACGGGCTCCTGCGGAACAGCGTCACGAAAACTCACAGTGAAAAATGACAGGTGCATAAACAACTCACACACAAAGGGCTGGGGTCCCTTCTAGTCAGTCTGGCATTGGTTTCCCTCAAGGTGGACCCTTGCATCTGACATTTTGTGGTGGCTTAGTATTTTGTGGGTTTTTTTTTTCTTTTTTTTTTTGGAAGTGTCAAGGATCAGTTCTGCGGCGTCATTTAGCCACAGACTGGGAGCAACACGCATCTGTGGCATTTTAAAATGGAATTGGCAACTGCATGACATTGAAAATGCATATTACACTTACAGTGTCTAGACTTTCCTATGTGTGCTCAGATACAATTAGTGAAGCAAAAGTATACATATCACCCCTACTGCTATTCAGTTGCTACAGAGCCAAAAATGTGAAAAGCAATACTTTGAAATAAAGATTTTTGTTGTTTTTCTTTTCTTTTTTTTTGCCCTAGCCTACTTAGCAGCACAGTTTAAGTAAACACAAAAACTGTGGTTGAGATGCTTGTCTTTCCAAAGATGTAAACATCAGTCCCAGTGTCGTAAACTTTGCTGTATCGAATGAGACAGAAGGTCTGAGGCAGAATGACGATCACACACTAGTCACAGAAGCTTGCAAGCAGTTGGAAGGTTTCTGTAATTTCTCAGCTTCGCTTGTCGGGGGGTCCGTGCTTGCTCGGAAGTTGAAGGCTGGAGCAGCTCCGCCATGGACCGGGCTCAGCGCGGGGTTCTGACGACGGTTACTTTCAACAATGCTTGACGTGTTGGAAGCCAGGCTCTCCCGAGTACTAGAAGAGTAAAGAGGGTTTGTTTTGTTTTGTTGTGAACATAAATAATTATATATTGAGCCCCAGAGGAAGAGCAAACGATGTAGTTAATGGATTTCCTCTGTTGGGTCACAATGTCCCATCAATATACATCCTGACTGATTATTCACATATGCGCCTCCAACGTGGGCTCCAGAAGCTTCACAGACATGTTATCATCGTCAGCTCACTAAGTGGATAAAGGGTTTTGAAACAGCTAAATACACTTGGAAACGTCTCCCCCGCTTTTTCACATTCAAGGAAATGACTTCGAATTTGAGGTGATGGCTACGGCATTCATTTGAAAAATGAATACTCATAAATACGCCTAAGTAATGATTTCGCTTCAGGCTGGAAATTCATTGGCATAGATGCTCCTGAATAAACTCAACAATTTTACCCTAATGATTCATTTTCATTCTGGATTAGCAGAGTTGGACTTTGGTGGGCTCAGAGTAGGCCACTCTCTGATGTGCCCTGCTGAAAACTTGTTTTAAACGCTCTATACCTCTGTCTCCTATTTTCACACTTTAGTTCAAATACATTGTATTTTCAGATAAAGGACCTTAGATTTTTCTTTCATTCACTTGTGAAGTTTACATTCATGTCTGCTCATCTTTGGTAGAAATATTTTCTTTTTTTCAAAGAATTCTTATGGAATAGAGGTGTTTAAAAGCTTTATTGTTTTGATTTCTCTTTTAATTTTCTGGAGTTAGAAACATTTGGAACTATTTGTTTTAAGAGATTTGGAATATCTAACATTTCAAATGCATACTGCAATAGCAGAAATAAGATTACCGGGCCTGATTGAGGGGAACTAGATAGGTTTCACATTCAGGGTCCTCAACATGGCTATAAGAAAGCTAGCAGCTCACAGAGATTGCAAAGCCGTAATCATTCTCAAAACATCCACCCCACGGGGTAGAGTCAATGTTTAGAAAATATTACGGAGTTGGTCTCCGTAAATGAGTTAACCCTGCTAACACTAGTCACCAGGTCAAACTAGCGCAGTGGACGTAGCTGCTCCCCCTCTCTCATTCCCATCCTAAGCTGACAGCAGTTTTGTCTGAAGCCTCTACCTTGGGAGCCCTTTCTAAAGGGTTGTTTCAGCCTAACCCCTCGTGGCCTTGAGTTTGCTTCTCACCAAGAAGCCAAGAGTTAATTGTTTCAAAGGCAGTTTGTTGATCGACTACCAAAAAGACAACTAGACCTTTCTTGAATGTAGAGGGCACTTCCAGAAGTTAATATTGATACAATCATAGAGATACGTCAAGTTTTTTGGTAATTACGGTAAATCTGGGCACATGGAAACACTCCAGAATGTCTTCACTAAAAGGACAGAGAGCGCTAGACTTACCTACTTACCTGCCTGACACCTTCCCCAAGAACATTCATCAGTGGCTTTTCAGAGCTACACTGAGGCATGGGGTGAGCTGGAGGATGGAGGGAGGGCAATGATCATGGAGGACCTCAGAGACCTCGAGACACATACCTTCAGGTTCATTCTTAATCACCATAGTAACTTTTTACAGTATGTGACTTCCTCATCTCTAAAATGAGTAGGGTTAGGACGCGATTTACCTACTCACAGGGTGACTGTGAAGAAGAAATAAGCATCAATGAAGAATCTGTACACTAAAAAGCTAGAACAACATAAATTATTACACATCTAGCACATAATGAATTAAATAGTGACTGTGGGTTGGCGTGGGAACTGATCCATTACTAATGACATCTTTTCTATGGGAAAGTGCATTTTAAGGTCGAAAGGACCTACTTTTAAACCAGCTCTTAAGGAATGAGCTTAACGTTTATTAAGTACCTGCTGTATGCCAGGCACTATAAATACATTTCATTGCAATAGATCATCTAAGTAGGGCTCTGTCTCTACTGTAAGATGCCTTTGACCATCTTTAACCACAGCCAACACGTTAATAGTGATAAATATACAAAGTATTCTAGTTTCTCCAAAGAGTATACGTCATTATTGTTGTAATAATGATGACAGTCTGTGACATTCCTACTGAAGGCTTTGGATATGATGATGAAAAAGTTAATGGAGATGGAATGTTAGCAGTGAAAATATTCCTCAAATTTAAAAGCTTTTTATTAAGAGAGCTAATAAGTGCGACCTTAAATATAAGATTGCAGGATTTTATAGGCAAGAGAAAGGAACCAAGTAGCTCTGTTTCCATCCTCTGCGTGCACGTGTTTCCTTGGCCCCAGGCCCCTGCAGCGCATGTTCACGCAGTACATTAAGCAGACACATCCCTTGCGGCCTTCGGTCTCTCTGATTCTGTGTCTATCAAGCAGTTTTTGGCCTCAGATTTGAAAAAGCATGCTTTTCATGTCAAGACTTTTTCATTTTCAATATTAGATCTCATAGCCTAGTTCACGTCCCTCTACCTTTTCCTTATCAATACCTTTTAGTTCCCAAAAAAGGGACCAAAGAATTTTGAAAATGTGGCTGGACATGACTACTGGGGAGCACTGAAACCTTGGAGTATGGAGAAAAGTTACCTTTGGGGGTCTTTCTGTTGGTTGGGTCTTAGCTGCTCAGTGAATTATTTACTAAAAGATTCTAATAAGTGGCCTGCTTAAGACTGCCACATCCCACAGCAGTGGACAAAAACTCTCCTCATGCCGGAGAATGAAACTCTCTGGAAGTCAAATATTCTCCTTTGCAGAACATCCTCATGCATCGGTAAGAAACTTAGTGAATTTATTAAGATGTATAGAAAATAAGCTAGTCACCTTGCTTCTAATCAAAGGATATTAAATACGAAAGGGATAAAATTAAAGACTGCTCTGTAGATGCTCTAACTGTATGAAATTTACAGGTGGTATATGTATATGGATATATATGTACTCATGTAGGGAAAATTCTACCTAATATTAGTGGACAGACATGTGGCTAATGTATGAAGGTTAGAACGTTAGAATGACCATTACCTTCTACCATCACAAAGCATTTAACTTTAAGTACATAATTAAAAAAATAAAAATAAACTTACTTTAAGAAATAATCCCGGTCATAAATTCTACATTCTGCACCCCAAATTTATAGATAGTAAAATATATTTCTGGGGCAATACCGGTTCAACCATATCATGACTATTTTTGTTTACCCCCAAACAGACACACAAAGCTTTCAATATCATGCAGTGGTAGGTTTTTAGAACCGATTAAGCGATTCCTAACGTCCCCTTGGCAACTATCTCTGGCATAGTGTGGCCTTCTGTCTGTGGAAGTCCAGGGGCCAACAGGGCAACGTGAAGGGCCTGCAACCGGCTGTGCAAGCAGCAAGCAGGCAGTGAAGTCCCCATGATGAGAAACAGCAGAACATAACGATACAGGCAAATAGGCCACACCTTCCCACAGCGATGGCTCTGAACTTCTACCATGGATTGCACCTGGTATCTACTACTAGGAATTCAAGAGAGAGAGAAAAAAAGAGTAGAACAGGAAAATAGGAGAAAAAAGGATAGATAACATAAATTGGAAGATAAAGTAAGATTTTGATTTTGGATAAAAAATTATTTAGCAAAAACAATTTTGTATTATAGTCACTTGGCAGCCCAGTGGTTTTCAGGCTGAGTGCACTGCTCCCCGCAGCCTCCTAGGGCTCCTGCAGGGGTGGGCGGGGGAACCCAGAGTTGGTCTCCAGCACTTTCTCCAGGGCCACTTCTGGGCTCCATCAGACGTTAGACTTCCACACACACGTTAACTTGGAAAAAACGCTCCATGACCAAAATAACAATACTAATAATCAAGAACTAGCTCTTTAAGAAATAACAAAGTCCTAACATGCAATAAACTGATTAATTTGGATTCCCAATTCTGATTTGGGGATGCTCTGACCACAAATTATCCAGAGATATGGTGGAATGATCACAAGAGACTTAATTTGAATTCTTAATAATGAAAATAAATGTACGCAGCACACAATGCTGAGTACTTGTTAAAATTTTAAGTAGCGTAAAATCTTGGGAATCGCAGCTAGTAAGAAATATCAATCTCTTAGTAGTATTTCTGCATCTCAGAGTCACCAATCTGGAGTAGAATTTAGAAGGAGAAAGAATGAAGTCCCCTGTTACTCTCTGAGGAGAAGGAAGAGTTAAGGAGAAAAAAGGAAGTTGCATAGACTCTCGTTTCTTTCTTAACTCCCGAAAAAAATCAGCGCTTTGGACATGACCATGGGGCAACACAAACCCTCAACCATCAACCCTTTGCTGAATTACCAGCACCTGCTAAAAAGAAGGAACTATGATTAGACTGCCTAAGTGGGTTGTGTCAGTCCTGCAGGGGGAGAAGTACAAGTGCTGGCACATGCTTTGATCTAACAGAGCACAGGCTCTCAACCTTTCTTTGAGGGAAGCAAGTTTCCATTTCTCTGTGGACACAAGGACAGTGAAAGGCAGGTGTGGGTGCAAGGGGACAGCCGCACAGAAAACAGGGATCAAAACAGCAACAAGCTTCTAGATCTGCTGAGGTTTAAGATCTGCTATTACATTCTCACTGGAGGGACCCCCAGCCCCCTGCCAGCATCAATCAATTTACTCCCAACTCTACCCCCACTAACTATTCATTCTACTCAGAAAGTTATAATTTTTGAACAACTTAAAAAAAAAAACTTTCCCTTAGCATGGTGGCAATATGAACATAGAAAGAAAAAAACACTGGGAAATGTTGATCTTAGATTGGACTGATGCAGGTTTGAGGGAAGGAGCCAACCCACCAGTCCAGATTGGTGATCTCTACAGCTGCAGAAACATTTTTTTCAATTCCTGAAAAAGAAGTTGGAAACAGGTTGTTAACAATACAACTCACACAACTCTTAACCCTCATTCACAGAATTGAGACCGTGAAATCAGAAACATTTCAAGTTATCTGCATAAAGCCCCAGGCCCTGACAGGTGTACGTGTGTACAGAGAGACACCTCTCCCTACCGTGGGGAGTTGAATCCACTGTCCACAGTGATGCTGCTGCTGTCCATGCTGTCGAGCCGGGCTGAATGGGTGGCTCTCTGGTTGCTGCTGCTGTCGGTTTCTTTTGGGGCAAGAAGGGTGAGGTTCTTCTCAAATTTCCTCTGCAAGTCTCTTTCCTTTTCCCTCTCAAGGAGCCACTGCATGGTGCCTACATCATCTCTGTTTTTCTCCTCCTCCGTGTTTTTGTTTGCCCCTTCCTCAGAGTCGTCATCATCAGAGACGTTGTAATAGTCAAAGGATGCCTCCTGGGTCCCTCCCGACTCCTGCTGACGCTGGGAAGCAGGCATGGCTTGTGCCGCCGAGGTCCCCAGGGACGGTTCCAGTTTCTCGCATCGGCCTGGCAGTGTGTCAGCAGGTGTCTTCGGGTGAGATCGGAGGAGGGACAGGCTCGATTTGTGATAGCTGTTTACAGACAAGGTGCTGTGAAGAGGTTTGAACAGTGTGTCTTTGCTGAATATCTCTTTCCTCTTGTCCAAGCTGCTGGGCTCAGCGCCGTGGTGCTGGACAAGGCGTCCGTTGGCCATCCCTTCTGCAACTCCACCCGAAGCGGCTGGGCCCCCACCTGGCCCCTTTGGTGACTCCTCCTTGTGCCCTACAGGCTCCCTGGAGGAATGGGGAGCCTGTCTATCAGATGGCGACAGCTTTTTCACCCCTTCTGCCAGGGTCAGAGTGTCATGGTCCTCCTTATTTTTTCCCAGAGGCGATGGTGCCGTGAGCACTGTCTCGCTAGAGGTGTTGCACTGGAAATAGTCGTCTGTGGCTGTTTTCGTTGGACATGAGTTGAGTTCACCATAGGACGGCAGACTCTCGGGTGGTTTGCCTGGTTCCAAAAGGCTGCAAGCACTGGAAGGTTCCTTGCCGCCACTAACTATTTCTGGAATACACACGTCTTTATAGCTTGTGGACGAAATGTGAGCCCTTTGATGACCAATGGTCTGTGCAGGCCTTAAAGTACTGTCATCAATGTAGGACTGGCTGGGGGTCTGGTCGTCTTGGCTACAGCCTTCAGCAAGGTCCTCAGGCGTCCCTAGAGAAGAAGCACCCAGAGGGCCTTTGGAGTTATCCATGGACCTGGACCTCTCCTTGGCTTTGTTGGATCTCTCGTTCCTGGACCTTCGGTCCTGGGTATGGCTGTGGCTTCGGTGCACTTTCGAGTGGGAGCTTCCCCTGGAAGGTTCAGGAAAAGGCATCTCAGTTCTCCTTTTGGCCAATTCACCAGACACATCCCATTCCGGTGTCATGGGGAAATGCGACTCAATCACGTTCGTGTTGCTGTGCATGATAAAGTTATCTCCTTTGTGTTCGATGATGAAGCAGCCCTCCCTGGGTGCCCTGGTGAGAGGATCGCAGAAGTCATACTCTCTGTCCCCCGTGATATCCAGGTGTGAGCCATCTGAAGGGTCTCCCTTAGACACCCGCGTCTTGCTGTGGGACCGAGATTTCCCGTGGGACTTTCGATGAGTCCTGCTCTTTTTACTTCTTCCGCTGTGATGGGCAGAGGATCCAGCTTTACTCCTCTGTGCTTTTTCTTCCTCAAGCTTCTTCATGAGCGCCGTGTGCCTCATGACGTTTTCCACGGTCAAGTCCGGGTTAATCCGCCTGATGATTTCCATTTCCACCTCCCGAGGGATGGTGGTCGGCGTGTCCTCGTCTCGCAGGGGCCACTCTTCAGGGGGGAACTGGGCAGAGAAATTCGCCAGCTGTTTGGTCTTGTCTTTTTTAAAACTTAGCCGAAATAACTTGAGCCCGAATTTTTTGGACTGCTTTTCACTGTCTTTCGGTTTTGAGAGAGTTTCTGTCTTATAAGAAAAGTTTACAGTACTTTTGCTCTTTTCAGTGGGTGGCACCTGGCACAGGGAGGGAGGGCAGTAGGGGTCTTTGCAGTCCTTGGCAGGTTTCCTCTGCAGAGTGGACGCGTGCATGCTGTGCATGTCCTCCCGGCAGCAGTGGCACGAGTCGCAGTGGTTTCTGGGCAATGTCCTTTCCCTGACGCAGCCCGAGGCAGAGGGCGTGATGGTTCCGGGCTGTGGAGAGGTGCACTGAGACCTGTCAGGTATCCTCTCGTCCAAATGGTACCATTTGCTGTTAGTTCTTATGAGGGAAGGAGTTATGAAGTAAGTCTGTGGGGTCACGATGAAATAGCCATCGGGCGTCGGATAGATCTTCCTCTCGCGCACCAGCATGTTCAGTGTGTGCCGCAGAATCTCTTGGCTTGGGGTCGGGACACCTGAAACCGAAAAAACAAATGTGAGAGAAGGAAGAGGGAACGTGTGGCTGATGCCTGATTTTCAGCATCCTATTAATTTTGCCCAGATTCGAAGTATCATCCCCTGGCACGTAAGCAGGCTTCAGACAAAGGTGCTCACTAAGTTTAGCGTGAATCCTAGTCTCTGGCAACTCCTGCGTTACTACCGATAGAACCAGAAGATACAAACGCGGGCGAGGGTGGCATGGAAGCCAGACGGAGCCAGATTGCCGCTGTTATTACACAGCCTTTACTGGATGAAGTCATGAAAGGTAATATTTTTAAGTGAGAGAAGAATGGAAAGTGTTTTATATGATAGGACATAAACTTACAGAAAAGGCTTTTTCAATAAAAGCAATTAGGGAAACAGTTAAAATAGCTACCTTGGTGTTGAAGAACAGATCTAACATATATACAGAGGCTACCATATGGGACCTACTCTATACACTCATTTTTTAAAATTATGTTGACCTAATAAACTTAATTTTATAAATTATATAAAAGGGCAACTGGACCTAGCCACCGTTAATGATGTAGCCTTGAATTTTGAAATCACCACCTTCAGTTTTGAAACTGACTACAGCACTGCTGAAATTCAGGTGAGAATGTTCTCCCTTTTGGCATAAGTCACCAAGATGGAAGTGGTTTCTCTAATTTCTAACCAGAATGAAAGCTCAGGCACTCTGTATCTGTTTGATTGCTAGATCCTAAACTCCCATATTTGCTAGATTAGAAATACCAGAAAAAAAAAAATAGAAATTTCTTTGCACAATGAATGATATTGTTTTCAAAGGGTTTTGTGTGTATGTTTACATTTTGTCTAACTTAAAAAACAGAATTAAGATAATAATTTTTATTTAAGACATGGGGTCTTGTTCTGTTGCCCAGACTGAAGTGCAGTGGCACAATCAAAGCTCACAGCAGCCTCAAACTTGTAGGCTCAAGTGATCCTCCAACCTCGGCCCCCTAAGTAGTTGGGACTACAGGTGTGAGCCTCTGTGCCCAGCAAGAGTATAAATTCTTTTTTTTTTTTTTTGAGACAGAGTCTCATTCTGTTGCCCGGGCTAGAGTGCCGTGGCGTCAGCCTAGCTCACAGCAACCTCAAACTCCTGGGCTCAAGTGATCCTCCTGCCTCAGCCTCCCAAGTAGCTGGGACTACAGGCATGCGCCACCATGCCCAGCTAATTTTTTCTGTATATTTTTAGTTGGCCAATTAATTTCTTTCTATTTTTTTAGTAGAGACGAGGTCTCGCTCTTGCTCAGGCTGGCTTCAAACGCCTCACCTTGAGCGATCCACCCGCCTCGGCCTCTCAGAGTGCTAGGATTACAGGCGTGAGCCACCACGCCCGGCCAAGAGTATAAATTCTTAAGAGAATATACATTGCCCAGGCTATACACCATTTATTTTGTTTCTTGAGCATTGACCATTCCTCAGTGCCAGGCACATAAGGGGTGGTAATACTTTTAAGATTGAACTGAATGATATAATTTGGAAACAGGTCAGGTTGAATCATACAAAACTGCCAACAGTTAAGCAAGACTGAAACACAAAAATGGCAACTTCATGTGGTTCAGCCTAACACAATTAAGTGTAATGCGGAGACTAACAGCTTGGGTTCCGGGGCCAGACTGCTGATTGAAATCCCAGCCTTGTCACCCAGCTAGTGGGTGTCATTGGTTGAATTATGCCCCCACCTTATACGTTGAAATCCCAACCCCTAAGTACCACCTTGAAACATGACCTTATTTGGAGAAAGGGTCTTTACAGAGATCGTCGAGTTAAAATGAGGTCCTTAGGGTGGGCTCGACTCCAATATGATGAGTGTCCTAAAAAGAGGAAACGTGGACACAGACACAGGTGCAGGCAGAGAGACGACCATGTGAAGGGACCCAGGGAAGATGGTGTCCAAGAGTCAGGAGACGATGTCACAGCTTCAGAAGGACCAACCACCCCTGTGGACATCTTGATTGTGCACTTCTGGCCTCCAGAGCTGTAAGATGATAACTTCCCATTGTTGACGTCACCCGCACCGGGTTACAGCAGCCCTAGCAAACTAACACAGCTGGCATGACCTTGGGCAACTTAACCTCTCTGAGCCTGTTTACCGTCAACCAACATGTGGGAAATAACAGTTCCTACCCTCTGGGGCTGCTGTGACTGAGCTGAGTGTGTGTAGAACAGCGCCTGGCACGCTGAGTGCTCAGTAAACATTAGCTATTCGTTCGTCTCAACTTTGGGTCGCTACCTTCAAAGGACAGTGTGCAGCAACCCAGAAGAGCTGGGTGAGCTGCGAAGCTGAGGCTCCCCAAATCCTTCCAAAATTACGAAAGCGAGAAATAAAGGCATTGAAAATAGCCAGGAATTCTCAACAGAAAGACTCTATGACCGTGAGGTGACACACATACCCATTTGTGTTACCATCTTCCAGAGGCATCCTTAGTGACCAAGAGAGAAAAGTTAACATTGTCCACAGATCATGTACTGTTTAATTACTTAACTTCTGAGTCACATAGTTTCCTTTCAGTCTAATGCTCTGCTTTCAATAAGTGTACACTGCTTTTTATACAAATAATTTTAAGACTGGCATAGCAACAAAATTTTTTTTTTAAATTTTATGATACTTTCTGTACAAAATAGAAATGAATTTATTTAAATTAGTGATCTAACCCAAACCATGCATATGTAATACTTAAGTGCCATCATAAAACAAAAACTGCGTGCACAAAAGACAAGCAACTTAAAAGCGTTTTTACACCCTATTAATAACCAGGACTTTCTGCAGAATAACTTCAGGGGACACCACGACACACAACACAACTCCTGAGATGAGGACACGCCACCTACACGGTAGTCTCACGAATGATGCCCACTGTGGTCCCGTGGCACAGCCATCAAGGCAGCAAGTCCACGTTTAAAACTCGCTTTATCTTAAATGGCAGCATACTTTCAGTCACATAACAAAAATCTTTCCAAAAATCATAAGGTTCATTTATAAGAATTCACGATTGACTATTAACAGTTTGTCATAGCTGCTAATGAAAGAAAGCTGAGGTATAATTCATAAAAACAGCTATTACTATAAAGTAAAATTTTAATTGTGTTATAGAACTTGCCGGATGTAGGCTTTCCTAACAGCGACCTTAGAAATCTCACGGAGCAAGATGGAATCATGACTATAACGTAGTCATCTTTACTAATCGTTAAGAACAACTTCTCTGGTGGTTTTCAAAGGAAGGAATAAAAAAGAGTTTCCATAGAGAATCTGTACTTGCGGGTGTTTATGTCTTGGGTTTTCAGGTATGTCAATCAAACGACGTTCAGCTTGAAAAAACAAATTAGAAACATTATTTGCTCCCTGTCCAATCTGTTTTCCATACTCCTACTTGAGAGTTTTCAAGGATTTAACTGAGCGTTGCTGGTGTTTACGATTATCATTGTATTACCAAGCCCTAGTACAGTGACTGATATTTTTAATTGTCTATGAAATCCAGGGTTCTACCAGAAATCTGCAGGGCTGATTTGAGAAAGTGCAGGTCGTAATGGATGCTGAATGTCCGCACGTTCCACCACTTCCAGATTCTAACCCTGAAAGTCCATCAGGCATTCGGAGTTTGAGGGCTTAAAGAACAAACACAAGCTTTGCATCCTAACAGGGCTGAACCTGACCTCTCTCCTTTTCCACACCTTTCCCTCTTCCAAAGCAAAAATGGGTATTTAAAAATACTGCATACAGCGTGTTGTTACTTAGACCGACACATTGCTTTAATCCTGCAAACCTGACAAACTGTCAGAACAGAGAGCACACGTACATGTGTGTATGTTAAGCATTTTAGATTGAAAACTTTCAACGGGCATCTTTAGGTCATTCTTCTAGTTTGTGAAGAACGCTGGCTGAGGGAGAACTCGGGAAGAACCAACATAAGGGGAAAAGCTGGAGCGTGAACAAGGTGCAGGTGACGTTAACATTCTGCAGCCTTGTCCTGTCAGTTTCCACCCCACCCCCGGCCCTTGGAGGTCTCACTCCAAGTCCCCGAAGGCCAACCTCCCTCCCAGGAAGATCCAGCCATGACAACTTCACAAGTCCTGGCCCAGTTTAAATGATCATTCATTCTGGATGGATGGATGGATGAGTAGCAATTCAGAAATCTGAGAGGCAAGTATTAATTTTTTTAAACCCTTTAAAAAATAGACTTGATTCTGTTACGGTAACTGGTATATAAAAATTGTTGAGTTGGTTTTCAAAAATTCAACCCATACAGAAAAAGTGATGAAAAGGTTTAAGTTCCAGCATGTCAGATATTTTTACTCAAAAGACCTTCCACTAATAACTTTCGTTACTATATGGATGTCCAAAACATATATAGAGGCCAAGTTCTCGACTATTCCTTTTATCTATAAAATATGCATTAAGTATGAGAATTCAAATGTTTTAATGTTTAGACTTCAAAACTTTATTTTGAAATAGTAAGATATAAAAGAATGAAATAATTTACTCTTACCTTTAAAAAATAAAAAAAAAAATGATATTTAAATCCCTCTAGAGTTTTAGCATTATCATTTTCTGAAATGTTTTGTTCCGCTGTAGCTTAAGTGATAGCAAAAGAAAGGGAAGAAATCAAAGCAAGGAAAGAAAAGAAAAAAGGGAGGGAGATAAGAAGAAAAGAAAGAAGGCAGGCAGAAAACAAAACCTCATTTTTTATGAAATATTTTTTTTTTTTTTTGAGACAGAGTCTCACTCTGTTGCCCGGGCTAGAGTGAGTCCCGTGGTGTCAGCCTAGCTCACAGCAACCTCAAACTCCTGGGTTCAAGCAATCCTCCTGCCTCAGCCTCCCAAGTAGCTGGGACTACAGGCATGCGCCACCATGCCTGGCTAATTTTTTCTATATATTTTTAGTTGGCCAATTAATTTCTTTCTATTTTATAGTAGAGACAAGGTCTCACGCTTGCTCAGGCTGGTTTCGAACTCCTGACCTTGAGCGATCTGCCCGCCTCGGCCTCCCAGAGTGCTA
>CAUYRT010069202.1:0-45790 GCA_963574885.1 Lepilemur ruficaudatus | reverse complement strand
CTCCTAGATATTTAATTTTTGGGGAGGCTATAGTAAAAGGTATTGCCTTTTTGATTTGAGTTTCTGCTTGACTGTGTTTGGCATATATGAATGCCTCTGATTTGTGTATATTGATTTTATAACCTGAGACTTTACCAAATTCATTTATCAAATCAAGGAGTCTCTTGGAAGAATCCATGGGGTTTTCTAGATATAATATCATATCATTAGCGAAGAGCGAGAATTTGATCTCATCTGCACCTACTTGGATACCCTTAATACCACTGTCTTGCTTAATTGCTATTGCTAGGACTTTGAGCACTATGTTGAATAGAAGAGGGGAAAGTGGGCATCCTTGTCTAGTTTCAGTTCGAAGTGGGAATGGTTTCAGTTTTTCCCCATTTGGTATGATGTTGGCCGTAGGTTTGTCATAAATGGATTTGATAATTTTAAGGAATGAGCCACTTATGCCTATTTTGTTTAGAGTCTTTATCATAAAGGCATGTTGGACTTTGTCAAATGCTTTTTCTGCATCTATTGAGAGAATCAAAAAATCCCAAAACAAGAAATGCTGGCGAGGATGTGGAGAGACAGGAACACTCTTACACTGCTGGTGGGACTGCAAATTGGTGTAACCTTTGTGGAAAAGAATTTGGAGATTCCTCAAAGAGCTAAAAATAGAATTACCATTTGATCCAGCAATAGCATTATTAGGCATCTACCCCAAAGAGCATAAGACATTCTATTATAAAGACATCTGCACCCAAATGTTTATGGCAGCACAATTCGCTATTTCTAGGTCATGGAAACAACCCAAGTGCCCATCAATTCATGAGTGGATTATTAAAATTTGGTATATGTTTACAATGGAATATTACTCAATTTTAAGAAACGACAATGAGCTAGCACTGCTTATATTATCCTGGATTAAGGTTAAGCCCATTATTCAAAGTGAGGTGACACAACAACAGAAGACTGTGCCCCACTTGTACTTGCCATCAAACTGGTATTGACTGATTAACACTGTGGTGCTTAAATGGTGGGAGTGATCACTGGGGATTTGGGGGGTGGGGGCTAAACCCACATCTGAGTGACGTGGTGGGCACTGTGGAGGGGTGGGACATGTTTGAAAAGTAGCTGGGGAGCAGAATTAGGGGGTCTCAATAGGGGAAAGGAATTCCTCTAAAACTGGTTTATGTGATTAACTGTACATCTTGGTAAATTCACTAAAAATCATTTAATTGTACACTTGGAGTGTACAATTGGAGTAAAGGCATGATATGTAAAGTATACTTCAATAAAGAAAAAAAAATGTTGAGCTTGCTCCCATGCAATCTCCTTTTCTTTAAAATCCCAAGGCCTTAAATCCCAGGTACTATGATATTACTGAACACAAATTTAAGTGTCTTTTGGGCCAAAGAAACTGTCACAAGCCCTCATCTTTGTTTTCTGTCCAGCCTCTTTATCCTGAGTTGAAAGTCTATAAATGCCCTATGGGGAAAAATCTATTGTTAATATAAGGATTGTGTTCATGTCTTTCTTTTTCCTCTGGGACTTTGGTCGTTCAATTTATATTTGTGTTAGTTTCTTTTGTTGCTTTTAAACAACTATTTCTGCCACTGTTCACCTTTCTTGTTATTATAGATGGGCAGGTTAGTCAAATAGCAATGACTCTGTTACTGTTGGTAGCAGAATTCAGCCCTGAATTTTTGTCTCTAAGTTTGGTTTTGGGGGAGTGGAGCAACTTAGTATGCTCTATGTAGTTTGTTTGAAGTCTCCTTAAAATTTGTGAGCAGTTAGCATATTTTATTCTCAGGTTTAGGGCCTCAGCTGAAGTTCTAATATGACCTAAAATGCTTATTTAAAATCTTTTAAGTACTGTGACTACAGCATAGAAGCACTTGGGAGGGAAAAAAAAAGAGTCATATATGCAAGCTTAAGGAGTTTAGGCCCCATCCCAGAAAGTTAATAATAATTATATGAGAGTAATAATAACTATTATGACTAGTTTTTATCAAATACTTATAATACTATAATAACATTTCAAGCATTATCCTAAGTATGTATTATGCGTTTACTCTAAACTCATAACAACCCTTTGAGTTACTCACTGTTATTTGTCCTATCTTACAGATGAGGTAACCAGGGCCAGAGAGGTTAAATAGATTACTTGAGGTCACACAGAGAGTAAGGCGCAAAGCCAGTGAAAATTACCAGAGTAGAAATAGTTATTGTGAAAATGAAAATGCATTTTATTTTTATTATCATCAAAAAATTCTTTCAGTCATTTCTGTAGATCTCTATCTACTAAAGTCAAGATACCCATTGCATCACAGCAAGGACACAATCTATTTTAAAAAAGCCAGATAGTTTTGAAATAAGTTAGTTACGTTTAGCAGGTGCAGACAGATTTGGTAAAAGGTAGACTCTTGCCCTCCCTACTGGATTGTAGGCTGCAGAAGCTGGAAGCTCTCAGAGATTCCATTTTCAGAAGAGCCATGGTCTTCATCAGAGTGCAGGAGTAGGAGGAGTGGCTATTGAGACAGGTGGGTCTGAAGAGAATTCTCAGGACCTGATGCACTTTACTACAGAGCAAAGAGAGGAGCTGGCTGTTTCCAGTAGGATATTGCAAAGGCTTGGAGTTATCTCCAGGAGCTGAGCCAGGGCCAGGCCTTTATTTAGGCAGTGCTAATCCTTACTACATGGTTAGCCATGGCCGTTCTCCTGGAGCTGTTCACAGTCAGCATGGCTTTGCTCCTGTCTTTCCTGTTTCTCTGTAGTGGGAGAGACTGCACAGTTCCATGTCAAAGGGTGCGCACACACAGAGGAGTGAGGACTCGAGAACATAATATAATCTATCACAGTGAGCACCCTGGGACTTAGCTTCAGAGACCAGGAAAAAGGATAAAAGGAAAAAAAACCCTCAAAGTCTATCTGTTCCAAAAGGACCACTTTGAGATAGAGTGTGACTGCGATAATAACATTTGAATTTAACAGTAAATTGAACTGGGATTATAGAGCTATATTATATATGTTTGAAGATGGAGATAACTGTAGTTTAGATGAGTGGCTACCAATTTCTGAATTACTTAGTATCATTGAGGATGGAGAGGAGGAGACAGATCAAAACAAGTTGATAACAAGGTCAGGGATTGAGGGCTTGAAGCAGGAGTGGTTGAAGATGGTCTTTTTTCTGTTGAGTACTGGGATTCTGGGATTGAGAATAACAAAATCAGAAGCATGAATAATTTTGCATCCTTTAAGGTCTAGTATCCTCTAGAGTTCTACTCTACCAGTTCTACTTTTTAATTCTATGAGATCAACTTATTTGTATTCCAATATGAGTGAGAAGATGCATTTATTAGTTAATAAGTTATTTAGTTCAATAACTTTCTGTTTTTGACTTATTTCATTTTACTACTAGACGGGAGGAACAAGTTCTAGTGTTCTATACCACTGTAAGATGATTATAGTTAACAATAATATATTATATGGTTTTGAGTAGCTAGAAGGAAGATACTGAATGTTCCCAATGCAAAGAAATGATAAATGTTTGCGATGCCGGCTATGCTAATTACACTGATCTGATCACTATGTGTTACATGCATCAAAACATCACTATGTACCCTATGAATATGCAGAATTGTCACTTAAAAAATAAAAATGTTTTCTAAAAAACCCATCCCCAAAAGAAAAATTGTTTAGCAGTACAAATTTAATGTAGCAAAACTATTCTTTTACATGCATGAGTCAGCTCCAGCACCCCTCTCCGGATTCTTGGATTGCCTCATTTTCCTAATTCTGAACAGTGACATGAGTCTATCTTCCTTACTAGACTGCAGATCTGCACTGAGCCTTCATGCTTGAATATGCCATAGCCCCCAGCCTGGGGCTTACCCTACAAAAGCACTGGGAGACCTGCTGAAAGTAATGGCATACAGGCCTGTGGCACGTGCCAGTGAGCTGGAAGCTGAGGGAGCCCAAGTGCAGCTGGAGGGGCTGGGGGCTCCTCACAGTGAGGTGCAAGGGTGGGCATCAGAAGCAGGAGCCTGGAGCCACCTGCTGGCACCTCAGTAGGCCTAGGGGAGGTACAGCTTGCCACAGCCCTGATGGCATTCTAAAGGATGGGACTGATCCCAGGGGTCCAGAAGGAAAACCTGGATCTCAGGCAGTGCTTGAGATAGGTATAAGGCTTCTTATGAGGTCTGGCCAGCTGCAAGAGGGCTACAGTCAGGAATGCCCATCTGCATTGAGATGGCCACACCCATTTTTTAAGATGTTGAATTATTTCTGTGTTGACTGTTAAATAGCCATGTCCATCAGCCCCCATCTCCAAAGCCCTCCCTCCTACCACTGGCCTTGGGGCAAGGCTAATGCAAGCATGTGTCTTGCCAGAATGACATGTGTGCTCTGATTAACCTTTCCTCAGTTGCTCCAGAAGAGGCCGGCAGGGTTGTACACAGTAGAGCACATGCAAGGCCCCTGCACCAGGCCCCAGCAGCCTCTCTGCTAATTTACCAGATGACTGAGTGACGCACAGAAGGGACACAGTGGCATGCAAGGGCAAGTGTTAGGAGGAGATGCTCCTCTTCTCCTAGCGAATTGGTGATAAACTTAAATAAACCACTGCCTCTTTTTTCTTTTACATACTCACTACCCTACCTCTCCCCTTAGTCAGAATGATTCCTGAATGCAGCACTTTTGAAAAAGCAAGGTCCTGCTTCCTCTTCTGGTTTCATCTCATTAGCCACTTCAAGTAAACAAACAAATGCAGAAACAAATGATTTGAATACAGGTACATCTAATCTTAACACACAATTTCTGGAAAAATACAAAGAAGAATCAGTAATAAGGCTTGACAGAGCTGTAAGTTCATTATCTACAGAAACACTAATTAGAGGAGCAATAATAAAGCCACAGAGCAATGGCAATAGTGACACCACCAATTTGCTTATTATTAACATCTTATTGCTCTGAGGAATTCATCTCTGTGGTTAGGATGGCTTTAGATAGCTGAGGATCAAGACAGAGGCAAATAAACGCACTCCACTGAGAAAGACTCATTTCGGCAAACAAACGTTTGCCTTTGCGTATTGGAGCATCTGCTTTGTTCACAGTCCATTAGGAGAGATGATAAAGACAGAGGATTTGCCCTGCAGACCCTCAGGGAGGCTGTTATGACCGAAGAAAGGAAGAGCTTGAGGTACCTGGATGGAATGAAAGTTCTTAACAGTATTTCCTGTGTTCACTAAATAAAATGTGGCAATTCCCTAAACAGAGACGACCAGCATTTACCTGGCTCATGTTAGTGATAATGTGCATGATACCATCCTTTTTCTGTATTACTCCTTGTGTGCTAGAGATTTGTTAATGGCTCCCTTCCCTGAAGTGCTAAGGACGTGCTTGTAAAAGTCTTCTGCACCTGAGGCTATCAGGTGTAACTAGAAGCCCCTCTTCCTCCTTCTCATCATCCAAAGCCAGTCCGTTTTGGGGACTGGGTGTTGCTGCCTCACACTCTCTAAGCCAGCACAGGGCACCAGCTCACATAGGCTTCTTTCCTTCAGCTCCCATGATCATTCTCACGTCTCTTCTGCAAAAACCCTCTAACTTCCCTCTGCACTTTGCTGTATCTGTTTCGATTTCCCATTCCAAACTCCATTTTTTTTCTAATTACTGCCATCCCATATTCTTTTGGTTGCCTAAAAATAATACAGAAACAAAACCAGGTAGTTTAGAGTTCAGCATAATGGGAACTCAATGTTGGGGAAGTATTAACAAAGGCAGAAGACTTGGAAGGTGGCTTTAGAGGACAGACAGAGAGGTCATGTCAGGGCTGCATAGAGATATCTGAGAAGAGAGAAAAAGTAGCACTTGAGATGACTTGCAAAGATGGATGAAACTCTGAAAAAAGAATATGGTGGGGAGGGCATTTCCTGAAGAAGAAACAGCATGGTCACAGGCCCAGGAGCAAGAGCCGTATGTAGGGACAAGCTAGTGTCCACCCTAGCAGGAGTGTGAAGTCATAGCACGAGCCAAGGCTGGGGCCAAATTGTGAAGGGCTTTGCAATTCTCTTTCAGGGGAAAGAGAATGTCCTGGGTGCTGTGTCATCAACATCCTACATGTCCATCATTCATCACCAGAATACCTGCCATTATCACATTGGCTCATGCCCTGGGGTTAATGGAGGCTGCCAAAAACCATTCATGAATCTCCAATTTGGGGGAAAAGGACAGAGGGTTGTTTATGAATAAAAGCAAATCAATTTCAAACATAAGAAAAAGGGGCCAGGTGTGGTGGTCATGCCTGTAATCCCAGTACTTTGGGAGGCTGAGGTGGGAGGACTGCTTGAGCCTATTAGTCTGAGACCATCCTGGGCAACATAGCAAGACCCCATCTCTAAAAAAATTTTTAAAAATCAGCAGGGGATCATGGCACGCGCCTGTAGTCCCAGCTACTTGGGAGGCTGAGGCAGGAGAATCGCTTGAGCCTAGGAGCATGAGGTTACAGTAAGCTAGGATGACACCACTGTACTCTAAGCCAGGGTGACAGCGAGATACTGTCTCAAAACAAAAATTTCTGGGGTGGGAGCTAGGCATCTACATTTTTTAAATTACCCAGATTCTAATAGGCAACCAAGGTTGAGAATGACTGAGTTAATTTCTTGGAGGCAAAAAAATCCTGTCTCCCTTTTAAAGCATGCCTTCCTACCTTGTGTTTATCCTAGCCTCCCTCTTTCTGAAAGGCTGAGCAGGCAATTTTGTGAAAGGATAGGATTACCTTACAACAGTAGTGAGGGGGTTGAGCTGCTCCCCTCAAAGAGGCAGAGTATACTGTTAGGAGAGGCAAGGATATAACAGTGTGGCAAATAATTAAACTAAAGCTAACCTTTCTATGTGTCATGCACTCTAAGAACTTTGCCTAGCCCACTCATTTTGCTCTGAAGTGCACATTATACTTAACCTAATTTTACCACTGAAGAGCCTGAGGATCAGGTAATTGGCCTGACACACCATTATTTTGGAAGTCCTCATACAGTAGTATATATTCAGCTGTTGCTTTTGTTTCTTTTTCCAAAGTAGTCATTAGCCACAATAAAGTATTAACTAACCCCATCTTTTATATATTGTATTACTTAGATATTCCAATTGTACCTACTAATTATTTAGTATTTATTATGTCCCAGGACTTTTACATTTGGTGTTTCAAATCCTCACAAAAACTCTGCAAGGCAGGAGGCTCAGAGAAGTTGAATAACGTGCACACATTTGCCCAGCTAAGAAGTGGCAACATGGCCATTAGAACTCCAAAGACCATGACTCCTCTCTAACTTCATGGCAGAACAGAGTCCTCAGTAGGGCTCAGGCACTGCCAGATAGAGGGTGGTGGCAGGCATCAGTGGAAGGATGGTCTCTGATCCTCTGGCAGGGCATACCAAGGTTGAACTTGGAAAATATTTTTCTTCAGGTAGACTATTACGTTCTGCAAGTTATCGATATTATAACCATATATAACATACAATTTCAGGTCGAAAAGGCTTTTTTGACTTGACCCAGAAATAAACCACCTTCCAGATCATGTAAGAACAGGGTCAAAGTTCTAAACAACAGACTTAAACAAACACATTTTTGGAACACAGCTCAATTGTAGGTTGGGTATGGCTGTTTTGAAACGAAGTATTTATTTACCTACTTATGTTGGGCTGCAGCCTTGATTCAGGATGAACCAATTCCCATGCTTGTTTTCCCAGATTACATGTCATATCAATTTGCAGCTGCATTTATAAAATGGCAGTACAAAATCCAGAGAAACCTGTTTTCTCTGGATTTTGTACTGCCGGGGCCGGCGCCCGCTCCTCCCGCCGCCCCCGAGCGCGCCGAGGCACGAGCCTGCCGACGGGGCAGGTGCCGTTACCCGAACGCCGCCGCGGGCCCGGCGCGGGGGACATGGATCCCGGGCTTCAGACCTGTTTTAGGAAGAATGATCTGTAGTGCAGCTAGGTAGATGGGGCTTTCCTGCAATCATTAAATAAACTATCAGAACTATGATATTGGTACAATGTCTGTAACCTGATTTCAATCCCTTTCTGCAGACAGGAAACTGGATAAAGTGCCCGTTTTTCACTATTGATGTACATAGCCGTGGCCATTGACATGTTTTTCCATCTATCAAAATAGTCCTGAAAATCTTCTAATAATTCCTAAATAATAAAAGAACCTAAATGAAATATGAAACTTAAGAGCTAGTCAATCATATAAAAATTTAAAAGCTGTTCGGATTTCCCTTCCTTTCTCCTTCCAGATTAAGTTCTCAATCTAGAAGTTTCCACCGTTGATCAAGTAAAATTCTAAATGCCAAGCACCTACCTAGCATTTGACTTTTTTCCTAGCCACTAATGGAACTGACTCATCAACAGTGAATTGCATGCATGCATTGTGTACATTTGTGTGTGTATATGTGTGTGCATGTGTGTGTGTAGAAAATAAAGCAAGCTTCATGCTGCCTTATCCACATTTCTACCCAGAATCTCCAGAAACCAACAGTGTCCACTATCAAGGCAGCAGGTCAGAGATTAATCCAGTTTTTTGTCGTTATTGTTTTATCTGAAATGGAGGGAAGGGAGAGAAGACAAGAGAGGAAAAAGCAGATTCCCGAGTACGTCCACACACCTACCTCAGATCCTCCAGGATCTGAGAGTGAGGCCCGGGATTCTGATTTTCATAGATTCGCAAGATGGCTCTTTTGCACATTAAAGTTGGAGATCCGCAAACAAAGGGAAGAGTCAGGGGACTCGGGACTCCGGACAGAAGCCTTAACAGTGCTAAGAGAGCTGAAGGGCGCCCCGGCGGCCAGCTGCGCCCGGCCCTCTCCGCGCCGACAGCCCACCTGCGGCCGGCGCCCGCTCCTCCCGCCGCCCCCGAGCGCGCCGACGCAGGAGCCTGCCGACGGGGCAGGTGCCGTTACCCGAACGCCGCCGCGGGCCCGGCGCGGGGGACGTGGATCCCGGGCTTCAGCGCCGAGAGGGACCGCCGCAGCCCGCCCAGGCAGCCCAGCGCGGCGGCCATGTCCGAGCTCCGGCCACCGCAGGGGGCGCCTGCGCCACAGCCTGCCTCAGACTTCTGCCCGCCCCGCCTGGACGCCCCGCCTACATCCGGCCCCGCCTCGACGCCCGGCCCTCAGCCGGCCCCGCCTCGATGCCGCGCCACGCCCCGCTGCGTCTGCCCCGAAGCCCCCCCTTTCGGCACGCCCCCTCCGAAGCCCCGCCCCTCCCGCTTCGTGCCTGGGACGTACAGAAACCCGGCTGGGGGTTTCGCCAGTCCTGGAATGGGTCGGCGCCCTGCCCGGCTGCTCGCAGTCCTCTCTGCCTCAGCCCTGGCTCCGCGGTGGTGGTCCCAGCGGGCGCCGCCCGTGGCCATTCCAGGGCGCGAGGCCGCCCGCCATCCTTCCCTCTCTGGTGGGCGTCCAGCCGGGAGCTCCGGAGGCGCTGATGGAGACCGCTCTATGGCTGGCTGCTAAGGGTGGGGTGAAGTGCACTTCCTTTTAGGAATGATGGGACTTGTATATCTTTTTCTTTATACCACATCATACCTGTTAGGATGGCTACTAGGGAAAATCTGAGAAATTAGTGCTGGTGAAGATGTGGAGAAATTGGGCCCGTTGTGCAGTGCTGGTGGGAATGTAAAATGGTGCAACCACTGTGGTAAACAGTACTGCGGTCCCTCAAAAAATTAAACATAGAATTACCGCATGATCCAGCAATTCCACTTCTGGGTATACACCCAAAAGAATTGAAAGCAGGGTCTTGAAGAAATATTTCTACACCCATGTTCACAGCAGCATATTTCACAGTAGCCAGAAGGGTGGAAGCGACCCAAGAGTCCAACAACGAATGAATGGATAACCAAAATGTGGTCTCTCTGTACAATGGAATATTATTAAGCCTTAAAAAGGAAGGAAATTCTGACACATGCTACAACATGGATGAACTTGGAGGACATTATGCTAAATACAGTAAGCCAGACACAAAAAGACAAATACTGTGTGATTCCACTCTTCTGAGGTACCTAGAGTGGCCAAATCATAGAGACAGACAGTAGAATGGTGGTTGCTGGGGGTGGAGGGGAAGAGAAGACGAGGGGGTGGTGTTTAATGGGGACGGACTTTCAGTTTGGGAACATGAGCAAGTTTTGCAGATGGATGGTGGTGATGGCTGCACAACACTGTGAATGTGTTTTATGCTACTGAACTCTGTACACTTAAAAATGGTTTGTAGTAAGTTTTTGTGTATTTTATCACAATTTTTTTTGATTATATAATTCAACCTTTATACAGGTTATAGACATTATATACAATTGAAAGGTCAGTGGTGGAAAAACAACTATCCCTTTAAGTCTGGCTACCATTCTGGGCTACCTTAAGTGGAAGTAACTAGCAGATTCATGGTTACTGTTGTAGCCTTGGCTTGGATTATTGGAGACAACAGCTTCTTTGCATATTGCATTATTTTTCCTCCAAGAGACCCTTCTTGTATTATGGTCCTATGCTTTTAAGTGCTACAGCTGTGGAAAGTTCTATTACCTGCAGGGTCCTCACTGGCCCATTGGAGTATCTCGAGCAGTAAAGGCAGTTTGGGCCTAAATACAGAATATGCAAAAAGTTTATATTCTACTTTCAACATAAATCTATTATTACATTCCCGCATAGAAGTTAAATACTAATGTTTGAATTGTCTTTAATTAATCATTTGACTTTCAGAAATCTTTAGTGAGGTCAGTATTTCCTTTTTTCCGAAATGTTGATTGAGATTTCTTGTCAGAGATGATGAGGGTTAAATATAGTTGTCTGTAAAATTTCAACACGTTATCCTAGTGCTAAGCAAAAATAGTAGCACTGAGTTTTTAGGTTATTGGTGTCATGGTTTAAGTACACACATGAGAACTAGTTCTTTATGCATAACATAATTGTACGGTTTAAAAAATAACTGCCAATTTTTGTGCCAGACACCTTCAGATGCATCATCGTTTTTTTTTTTTTTTTTGAGACAGAGTCTCACTGTGTTGCCTGGGCTAGAGTGCCGTGGCGTCAGCCTGGCTCACAGCAACCCCAAACTCCTGGGCTCAAGCGATCCTTCTGCCTCCGCCTCCCGAGTAGCTGGGACTACAGGCATGCGCCACCATGCCCAGCTAATTTTTTCTATATATATTTAGTTGGCCAATTAATTTCTTTCTATTATTAGTAGAGACGGGGTCTCTACTCTTGCTCAGGCTGGTTTTGAACTCCTGACCTTGAGCAATCCGCCCGCCTTGGCCTCCCAGAGTGCTAGGATTACAGGTGTGAGCCACCGCGCCCGGCTGCATCATCTTATTTTAATCTTCACATCAACTTTGTGTGCTATTGCCTCCTCATTTATAGATGAGGAAACTGAGGCTAGAAGAGGTTAGAAAGCAAGCCCTACGTTACACAGCTAAAGAGTGGCAAGGGGGAATTTCAACCTGTTTAGTTTCAAAATGCAACACTTGGATTATTACATACTATAGAACTCATTGTAGAAGCATCAGCTCTTCAATGATTTCTTTGTAATCAGCTGCTTCTAAAATCTTGAATATTTACACTCCTATTTACACTATTATTAGAAAAAACCTTTTCCTTATAAACCCATTAAAATGTACATCAAAATACTATCTAAAACATTTTGCGAAGAAGAGCTCCTTCTCTTATTCCTGAAGCTCTAACTTCACATGATAAACTCAAAGTGAAGATTATGACTATAGTGACAAGTGGTAAATCTGCCCGTCAAGACGGTGGGGGCCAGAAGTGGGTCTTGTTTACCACTAATGACCCCAGGGTGTGAATATCTTTCTTGGAACCAAGTTTGGATTGTCTTCTCAATTTCTATTCGGTGTCCTGCTTACTTGGTTTCTGCCCACGAACAGCAGGGTTCTAAACCCCGCAGAGGCACACTTGGCTCTTTTCTGCATGTAGAGAGACAGGGAAGTGAAGGCAAGGCCTCAGAGCCGTGTGGGAAGGACAGCAGTGCTGCAGGCCTCTCCTCATGGGGGCCAAAATGATCTAGGAGCTTCTATTCTTTTACCATCAGCTTCCTCCCTGGGGCCAGCAGAAGGAGGGAAAAGGGGGGGGGGTGTGCACAGGAGATGCCAACCTCAGTGGTAGAGGCACAGTGGAGAATCCCAAACTGTTACAGTCATACAAACACACACATCACCTCAATGGCCTGTAGTTGAGGTATAAAATTTATTTTAAAAAGTTCATTTAAAAACCTGCACTTTTTTCTAACATTGATGACTCAATTCACTTTGCAATTTCAGAAACTTTAGAACACTGTTAGGATGGCAGAACAAGGGATACATTTAGAAAAGAAATCACCCAGGCCCCTCTGATGAAAGCTGGACCCTGTCTAACCTCCAATCTCCCTCTCGGCCTGCGTGATCTAATGCTGTGTGGCATCTCAGCAGTGAGCCCGGATGTGTGGACAGAATGGAGGTGTGTTACTGCACAGTGGTGGTCTTCTCAACCAGGGCAATTCTGCCCTTCCAAGGAACATTTGGTGGTGTCGACATATTTTTGTCACTACTAGGAGAGGGAGGAAGAGGAGAACTATTGACATCTAGGAGGTAGAGGCCAGGGATGCTTCCATATATCCTATGAGGCACACGACAGCCCCTAGCACAAAGAACTACCCAGCCCAAGATGCCAGCGGTGCCGAGGCTGAGAAACACTCCTTTGCAGCCCCACTTCAGGGGTGCGTGTGTGTCTGCTGGAGTTGAGAGGACTCAGAATCAGAACCAACAATACCAATACCAGAATCCATTCTGACCATCACTGTACTATTCTTGCCCTCCGTCTTGGGAGAGCTAAGCACATGGCATTCCCTTTCTGTTTAGCAAACTGCCAGCAGACACTCCAGATGGCCCGCTGGGGTTCAGTCTCCTACTCTTCTATTAATAGTTCCTTCAGGTTTCAGGTTGGTTTTGGAAGGTCAAGTACTGTGTAGTACCAGACTCATAAGATTCACCAAGACTCACTCAATAAAGAAGACTCACTCAATAAACTGAGTACCAGACTCACTTTATTCACCAACTGAGGAGGCTGCTTCTGCTGCCGACGCCCTCCAGGGCTAGCGTATTGCCAGACTCAGAAGCTGTCCTTTTTTACTCTGTGGCACACAGCAAAAAATAAAAACATTTCTATAGTACACTGGGGTAAACTGAGGAAGCAGCTCAATGATGATCAGCCCTGAGGCTCCAGTCACAACCAGACGTGAAGATACTAATATTCCCTGCATACCTGTTCCCTCTTCAGGACACCCAGGCTAGGTGAAAGTACCAGAATGCTAGGAAAGTATTTAAAAAATTAATCAATTTTTGTAGTGGTCACATTTAGTAGCAATTCCTTGCAACAACACTCTGGGAAATTCTTATGGTTCCCGCCCCCCGCCAATTTTTCTCCTCCTTATTAAAAGCTCTTCAGTTACAAATTAACTAAATGTAAATTCAGTTAAAAATTAATTTATAACAATATAATAGAGAGTGCATGTAATTCTTAAAGCCTGTAGTGACTGATATAGCATTTGATACTGACGTTAACAGACCCTATAATCTGGGGACGAATCGCGGTTATGATACAAAAAACTCTCCACAGGACTTACAATTTTACAGTACTTTGGTTGTAACAGGAGTCTATGTGGAAGAGAGCACAAAATAAGAAAGCTGATTTATGTTCTCTGATTTTGTTTTTTCTTAAACAAACTCCAGGAAACTGAATGACTAGCACGATCATGGGTTATGGCATGAGCTGAAAGAAAGTGACCTTCCTGGTTCTCTCCCTTTCAAAACCCAATTATGCTCTTTTGATTGGTGCTGGGACATTAAAAGGTTTACACTTTCCTGTGAGCAGCTGTTTGCTGCAGATTTCTTTTCCATTCTGCAGCTATGAAGTGCAGGACACATTTATGCAGACACAACCCATTTCAGGGAGGGCAGAATTCTGAACGCGCGGAGGCAGCGCACTTTATTCACCAAGTGAGGAGGCTGCTTCTGCTGCCGACGCCCTCCAGGGCTAGTTCTGGCTGACGCAGATCAAGCAGTTCAGAAGGTCTATTCTGGAACACTGGTAGAGTGCGTAGGCCAGCTTTCCCACTGTGGCCCCCTTAACGCCTTCCCTCATCAGCCACTTCTGGAGCATCTGGTAAACCTTCTCTTTGAGTCCATCTCGCTCATAGTCATGGTCAATTTCATCAATCTGAGACTGAGTGAAGCCCAGCTTACGGGCACAGTTTTTCCAGTGCTTTCCCAGATTTTCCCTGACTGGGTCCAGGTGTTTATCAGTCAGACTAGTGGTATTCTCTGCCAAATGGAAAAGAGAAAAAGGTATCAAGCTATGACCCCTTTGAACATTCTAGCTTCCTGAATTGCTGAAAACCCTAAGTGAAGAGTACCAGGAGACAGAAAGGTAACTTCTTAATTCTACAGCTGCTGACTCACTGGAAGACATGAAAAGCCTGCTCGCCCACACGGAGTCTGTGTGTGAATGAGAATAGGGCACTTCTTGCTTCTGGCAGGCGAATCCTGGCTTTGTGAACAAAACCCCTATGTGGCTACTAGGTTGGGCCTTAGCCAGTGGCCCTGTTTATATTAGACCTTTCCAGATATAAAGGGAAAAACACCATTTTTGTTCCTTTTGGACATTTTCCACTTACATCTGGCCAGAGTTAAGGCCACCCAACTCCTGATTCCCCTCACCCACCCTGTCATCTTTCTTAATCAAGGAAATTTAGACCATCAAGTGTGAGCTCATTCAATTACAATGCATCCCCTTGTCTTTCAAGGGTGAGGTGTCTACACTCTTTAACGTCCATTTTTGGACCCATCCCTTCCCTTACCCCTCTCCCCAGCTGCTGTGCCCTCTTCTTCTATAGCCAGAACCTCTCTTTCCACTAATCACTTCATCTTAGCCCTTCATAAAAATAATTGATGAAAGGAAAAAATACAAATATAAAACAACCACAACAAGCCAACCATATTCCTTGATCCTCCTCCTACCTCTGTAAACTAAATACAAGGAAAAAGACATTTCGGTCAGGTGCAGTGTCTCATGCCTGTAATCCCAACACTTTGGGAGGCTGATGTGGGAGGATTGCTTGAGCCCAGGAGTTTGAGACCAGCCTGGGCAACATAGTGAGATGCTACCACTTTTACAAATAAACAGTAATATTAAAAATTAGCCAGGCGTGGTGGTGTGTACCTGCAGTCCCAGCTACTCAGGAGGCTGAGATGGGAGGATCACTTAAGCCCAGGAGTTGGCAGTTACAATGAGCTATGATTGTGCCACTGCACTCCACCCTGGGTGACAAAGTGAGACCCTGACTCAAGGGGAAAAAAAGGAAAAAAATAACCTCATTTTCTCCCCCAACTCCCATTCTTTCCTCAGCCGCTGTAATGCAGCCGCTGTCGCCACCACTGGATGTCAGCAGTCCAAGAATCTCCCAAGACTCTTGACATATTTTGCCAGTATTTCTTTAGGAGACGGTTCCTGGGTTTTATCACATTCTCAAAAGTATCTGTGGCTCCCCAAAAGTTAAGAATCTCTGTTCTAGGTATTCTTTTAACATCCCTGGGGGTAAAAGGGATGTTCTAGGTATTTTAAAGGCTACCCTTTAAATGAGTTTGATCAGGGATTGGCAAACTATGGCCTGTGGGCCAAATCTGGCCCTCTGCCTGCTTTTGTAAATAAAATCTTACTGGAACACAGCTATAGTCATTTATGTATATACTGTCTATGGTTGCTTTTGCACTATAATGACAGAGTTGGGTAGTTCCAGGAGAGATCTCAAAGCCAGCAAATCCTAACATACTTATTAGCTGGCCCTTTAGAGAGAAAAATTGCCAATCGCGGGGTTAACCAGAAAGGTGGGTTCTTAATCACATTGTACTGGCCTCATGACTGCTTTTTCCAGAATGTACTCTGGGATTAATGTTATGGGTCTGCATCGTAGAACCCTATAAGAGACAGCTCTCTTGTTTTTATGACAAAGTGCTGTTGAAGGCATAGTCTTCTATCTTTTATAGAGTCCTCTGTGATTAGGACCTCAGGGAGCTATTTCCCCCATTTCTGAGTAGTAATATTGATGATGATGATGATAGTGATGAAGAAAGTTTAATACTTTTATAGACCTTACTATGTGCCAGGCAGCATTAACACATATCAATTCATTTAATTTTCACAATAAAGCCATGAATTAGATGCTGAGATTATCCCTGTATTATAAAGTAAGTAAATTATAATGGAATTATATGGAAATCACACAGATATTTTACAGAGAAAACATGGGACAACTTTCAGAAACAACCATCAGAGAAATTTTAAGATTCCACTATATCATCCCTCTTGACAAGTAAGAAAGTTCAAGGTTGCTAGACATTGGGTCCTTCAAGAGCTTCTTACCAAAGATATCTTGGTACTTAGAAGCTGGCTCTTCTTTCAAGTTCATGTTTGTGCTCTCTGGTAGTGATGAACCCATTCCACCAATCTCCATGTAATTGTAGGCTCCAATCTGAATGCCACTACTATTGAATATGGTGCATTTTATAGGCTCGTCTGAATAGAGAGAAACACACTGGTAAGCACCTCTAGATCAAAAGCAAGAGGAAAAATACAGCATGGTAAAAAAGTAGGGCTTTATCCCAAATGTGAAGTTAAATTAATTATCCTATGCTGCACTTAAAAATTTTCTTCTTTAAAATGTGGCTAAACTATCTCATACCTATTAGGATGGCTACTATCAAAAAATAGAAAATAGTAAGTATTGGCAAGGATGTGGAGAAAAGGGAATCCTTTGCACTGCTAGTGGGAATATAAAAGGTGCAGCTGCTGTAGAAAACAGTACGCAGGTTCCTAAAAAATTAAGACTAGAATTGCCATATGATCCAGCAGTCCCAGTTCTGGGTATATACTCAAAAGAACTGAAAGCAGGGTCTTGAGGAAATATCTATATACTCATGTTCATGGTAGCATTATTCACGATAGCCCTAAGGGTAGGCACAACCCAAGTGTCCATCAGGAGATAAGTAAGATGTGGTCCATACACACAGTGGAATATGATCTGGCCTACAGAGGAAGGTAATCCTGTCACATGCAACAACATGCATGAACTTTGAGGGCATCTGATGAGTGAAGTAAGGCAGTCACAAGACAAATACCGTTATGATTCCAATCAAATCAGGTACCCCGAGTAGTCAGATCCATAAAGCAAGCAAGTAGGATGGTGCTTGTCAGGGGCTAGGGAGGAGGAACGGACAGTTGGTATTTAATGGGGACAGAGTTTCAGTTTGCGAAGATGAGAAAGTCCTGGAGATGGATGGTGGTGATGGTCGTACAAAAATGTGAATGTAAGTAATGGCACTGAACTGTACTTAAAAATGGTTAAAATGGTAAATTTTATGTGTATTTACCACAATTTTAAAAAAATGTGACTGCCACTAAATCAGAAAATAGATGTGGATGAACAACACAACATGTCTTGGCCACATTTACATGCAGGATCCCACTACCTAAACATCTGTTAAGGTCCTCCTCCTTTATACAGTACAGCCAAACCTCTCACAGTTCAGTATTCAAAGCTAGCCACAGCTTCCCCAGCCTCTCTCTGATCTTCCTTCCACTCTCTCTTCCCTCTCTCCACTCTGGAGACTCTAGTCCCACCAGGTTTCCCACTGATCCTTTAATATGATGACCCTGCCCTTGCTCAAGCTGCTCCCTCTGCCTGGACTGCCACTCTCTCTGCCAGTTTTCCCTACTTGTGAGTTTCTGACACAGCCCAACACAAATTTAACCTCCTTCCATGAGCCTGCACCCTAATCCTAGACTCAGCATCATGCCCTAGGCTGCTTTGTATTAGAACTAGGTCTGTTCGGGTAGAAACCCCATGTTTACCCATTCTTGTACACTCACTAGCTCAGGACTGAGCATGGGGCACACGCTCAATGATATTCATGCTGAGTTGAACTTGTGAAATAGTACTGTCACTAAAGAACATTCAGTGTGTCTTTGTAGGAAAGAGACGGTGGAAGAGAAGACAGTTCTGAAGGAGGTCAATGAAATTCACCTCTAGGTACCATGGTCAGCACACTTGGCCCTAGGCAACCCACGGACCAGACACCACGCTCACTTTGTTGCATTTTCTCTGATGAAGCCAAGGAAAATAGGAACCCTATCCATTGAAAGGTGGAAGAAATGTACAGTGCACATGCTTGGTATCTGTATGTCATTCTGGGTGGTTCGTGAAGCTGCTGAAACTGAGGTCCTTGGAATCCTTCTAAAGAATCCCTGGCAACAGGCTTTCAGGTGCACTCTAGCTCTCGAGGATTTGTCTTTTGTTAGTGTTCTTTGTTAACAGTGACAGTATCAGGCAGCTACCTTGCATTGCACACTTATTCGGTATGTTGTCAGGCACCTCCCAGGCCACCACCTCCAGCTTACACTGACTGTATCAACTCAGTCTGTGTTCACCACGGGCTTACACAGAGGTTAGGTCAGAGAGCATGTGACTCCAGCCAGAACTTTACCCCTTACCTCTACACCCTGAAGCTTGTGTTTTTGAATCAGTGCTTTCTGCTGCCTTCCTGCCCAGATCTGGCCACTGGAAAAACCATAAAAGTTGCGAAACTGAGAAACTAATGCAATACTATAAACACACAAGGGCTTGAAATACACACACTTTCAGTTGTAACATTTTCATTTATAACTGAGGATGATGAACCCTGGAGAGGCAAAACGATGTGTACAAAGTCACCCAGACAGTGAGAGGCACAAACAGGGCTAGAACTCGGTCTCCTAACTTTCAGTCCAGTTCCTTTTCCAACGTCACTTGAAGCAGCGCACTGAATAAAAAATAATGTTCCTGGGAGCTACTTCATCAAAGTGAAGAAATATTTATTTTCCTTTTGTAATTACTGGATAGACACACCCTCCATATATGGCACAGCAAATTAGAACACTCACATTTGGTTCAGAGTTAGGACTATTTGACAAGAATGAAAGCAAGCAAAACAATCAGTTAAATTTGCAATGTGAAACTCAACTTGTTTATTTGCTAAATCAGTATTTAGCAGGATCATCTTTTGGGGTAGAAACACAGATAATTCTATTACTTATTATAGATCTAAGTCTCCTGTCCCCCACTGACAGCATCTCAGAATTAGTAAGGGGTGGGATCCCTGTGTGTGTGTGTGTCATTGGCAGAACCAGGTACCAGAGGGAGAGTGAGAACAGAAGGGGATTTCTGGCACCAGACTGGTGTGCTTAGGTCACTCTGCAGACAAAGGATCAAAATGACACATTAAATATTGGTTTATGGTCTGCCTTCCATCCACTAGGATTTAAGCTGCATGAGGGAAGGGACTCAGGCTGTTTGTTCACTGTTGTATCTCTAGTGACTAGAAAACTGCCTGGCACAAAGTGGGAAGTGTTTTAGAAATTTTTATTAAATAAGTCATGAATGAATAAAATGATATGGCAACACTAATGAAAAATTTTATTCCCAGACACAAAGGAAACAAAAAGACATTTCACTCATATGATTATATCTGATTTAGATTCCGCTTAATGCCTAAATTCAACATTTAGTACTCCATAGATCTTACAATAAAACCTATGGGACGAGGCATGGTAGCTCACACCTGTAATCCTAGTGCTTTGGGAGGCTGAGGCAAGAGGATCGCTTGAGGTCAGGAGTTTGAGACCAGCCTGGGCAATGTGGCAAGACCCTTTCTCTAAAAAACAAATTCAAAAATTAGCTGAGTGTGGTGGCACATACTTGTAATCTCAGCTACTCAGGAGGCTGAGACTGGAAGATCAACTGGGTGACAGAGTCAGCAGAGTGAGACCCTGTCTCTGAAAAACAACAACAACAAAAACAAAAACAGAAGAAATCCAGAATATTGCCATAGGCAGATTTTAGAGAATTTGGCCTTTTTGAAAGAAAATGTGACTAAGCTCTATGGTTCTCAAATCTTCATCTACCAAAGTTGATTTTAAGATTTCCAGGACACAGGTGGGTATCTTTCATAGATGTCACTCAAGGTAGTTAAGGTGTTATTGGTGAGCATTATTCGATAATGTTGCTAGAAATTAAATGAAATTACTTTCACTCTAGAATGTCAGTAATGACTATCACCTAGCTTTTACTTCACCTGACAAAATTTGGAAATTGAAAGAAAATTTTTCATCATAAATGAGTCTTTGTCCTATATAAAAAGAAATAAAAATATCCAAGACTTATTTCTTACCTTCAAAAACCATCAAGCAGGATAAAAACATAGGAGCAGATCTCTTCCCATTTATCAGAGAATGGGTACAACAGGACTACTATGCAATTCAGGTTATCATTGAAGATGCCCACCAGTCATAACAACCCATAACCCAACGCTTAAGGGCAGCTGCCATGAATCCTAGGCCAAAACTGAAATACTCCCAGACCTAGTGGTCTGACAGAGCTCACTCCACAGTGGCAAGTTGCATCTGGCATCTAAAGACTCTGAACTTGTCCTTTGTCCCCATAACTTACAGGCTACACAGAGCCGATAAATGTTTTATTTTCAGAAAAATAAAAAAAGGATAAGATTGTGACTATTAAAGATCTGTTTACCTGTTGGTGGCAGAGAGGTGAATGGAATGGTCGGTGTGTTTCCTAGCACGTTGGTCTCAGGCACTGGAGTTTTATATAGACTAGGTATGTGGCTTGAATTTGGTGCATGCCAAATTGGACCTGCTGTTCCTGGGTCCAATGGTCTTGCTCCAAAACCATGTGGACTATATAATCCATTGTTCCAGTACGGTACTTGGGGCTGGCTTGTTGGCCCTGCTGGCGGGTGCACTGCATCACCATGACTGGGTGCACTGGGGTAAGCAAAGCCCTTTACCCCTGCATTGTGAACATTCTCATAAGGTCTCTGCCATGCAAAAGGGTCATGGGAGACCCTTCGTCTCTTTTCCTCCTCTCTGTTATAAGCCACATTCTGTCTGGGCTGCTGTTTCATCTGCCTGTCCATGCGACTGCCAAAAAGATGGTAGTTGGCTTCCTCCTGGAGTTTACTCTGTAGGCTGGGAATATTCTCTTCTTGCTGGTGCTCCAGGGAGGGAGCAAACCAGGACTCTTCCACAGGACCTACCCCGAGTCCCTGGGAACTGTGCAGCGAACTGGGTTGCTCTGTGGCTAAGAAGAAATGATCAACACTGGAATGGGTTTCATGAAACAGCAAAAAGTAGAATAAAACCTGAGCACCATCATGAATCTGTACCTCAGAGTAACATACTGAAAACAAGTAAGAGACAAGCAGAAAGCATTTTGGAGGTGGTCTTCCTCTGCAAGCCTTGCAGATAACAAGTCGGAGCCCCTGGCTGGCAGCAAGAGAGCACTAGGGAAATTATAACAAGCGAAAAGAAAAAGCGAGTGTCACAGGGATGACCAAGGAAGAAAGGGACTTGGGTTGAGGAGGAGGTTGTCTCCTTGGAGTGACTCAGGGTGGAAAATAAGAATCACAGCAGCTCTGTCCTAAGCACTTGCCATGGATTCTTTCATTCTTTAAAAGCCTTCTGAGGGTGGGAGCAATTATCACCATTTGATGGGTGAGGTTTAGAAGAGGTTAAGTAATATGCCCCAGATCCGACAGCTAATAAGTGGGTTCAATATCAAATACTCCACCTTCCCTTTTGTTGTAATGACAAAAATATCCCTGCTTGAATCTGAGACCAGCCCCTCTGTTTGTGCTACAGATCTAATCACCTGCAACCTCCTCAGGGACTTTGCTTCCACGTGTGTCCTCTTCTTTCTCCTGAACTGTCACTTTCTCCCTATCAGATACATTATGCCTCTTATGTTCAGGATGCTCTATGATTTTGGTGAGCACACTGTTACTTTAATAGTTCAAATATATGTAACTTGACTCACGAATATTATTATAAATTCCTTTAAAGCAGGTATTTGCTTTTATAGTTTTTTCTGTTTCCCATATGATCACAATACTATTTTAGAGAGTAGAGTAAATGAATGAGCAAACACATAAATGAATAAATAGATTTTTGACCATAGCGTAAGTTACCTGAATTTGACCTGCTTGGAGGTATTGCCACACAATCAAGTTGGAGAGATTGCATCCTCTTTACAATTGCATTTTGGTCTGGATACTCTTTCTATAATTAGGAGCATAAATATACACTTTAGTATACAGCAGAAAATATTCAGTTCCAGAAAATTATAATGAGAAGAATGAATTCTTTTCAGAAGGCAGAAATTCCATACAGATCTTACAAGTAGTAAATATATATATAAAAAAAGTTTTTCCCAAATAGCCAAAATAATCTTAAAAAAGAAGAACAAATTTGGAGGACTCATAGTTCCTGATTTCAAAACTTACTGCAAAGCTACAGAAATCAAAATGATGTGGTACTGGCATAAAGACAGACACATAGATCAATAGAACAGAATAAAAAGCCCAGGAATAAATTCTCCCACATATGGTCAATTGATCTTTGACAAGGCTGCCAAGACCTTTCAATGAGGAAAACTGAACAAACACATGCAACAAGATGAAGTTGGACCCTTACCATATACAAATATTAACTCAAAATGGATCAAAGACTTAATGTAAGAGCTAAAACTATAAAACTCTTAGTAGAAAACATAGGGGAAAATTTTTATTACACTGGTCTTGCCAATGATTTCTTGGATATGACACCAAAAAGTACAGGCAACAAAAGTAAAAATAGATAAATTGGGCTACATCAAAATTAAAACCTTTTGTGCATCAAAGGACACTGTCAATAGAGTGAAAAGACAACCTATATAATGGTAAAAAATCACAAATCGTATAGGTCTGATGAGGGATGAATATTCAGAATACATAAAGAACTCCTACAATTCAACAACAAAAAACAAACAATCCAATTCAAAAATGGGCAAAGGACTGGAATACCCATTTCTCCAAAGAAGATATACAAATAGCCAATAACCACATGAAAAGATGCTCAACATCATCATCCATTAGGAAAATGCAAATCAAAACCACCATGAGATACTGCTGCATGCTCATTAGAATAGCTATAATTAAAAAAAAAAAACAGAAAATAACAAGTGTTGGTGAGGATGTAGAGAAATTGGAATCCTTGTGCACTGATGGCAGGGAATGTAAAATGGCGCAGCTTCTATGGAAAACAGTTTGATGGTTCTTCAAAAGTTAAACATAGAATTACTATATGATCTTGCACTTCCCCACCCCTAGGTATATACCCCAAAGAACTGAAAGCAGGGAATGATACTTTTACACCAACGTTCACAGCAGCATTATTCACAATAGCCAAAAGGTGGAAAACAGCCCAAACATCCAACAACAGATGCATGAATAAACAAAATGTGGTACAAGTTGAGCATCCTTTATCTGAAATGCTTGGGTCCAGAAGTGTTTTGGATTTTGATTTTTTTTGGATTTTGGAATATGTGCATGTACATAATGAGATATCTTGGGGATGAGACCCAAGTCCAAACATGAAATTCTTTTATGTTTCTTTTTTTTAATTTAAATAGAGGTGGGGTCTCACTATGTTGCCCAGGATGGTCTCGAACTCCTGGCCTCAAGTGATCCTCCTGCCTCGGTCTCCCAAAGTACTGGGATTACAAGTGTGAGCCACCATACCCCACCTCATTTATATTTCGCATACACCTTATACATATAGCCTGAAGATAATTTTATATAATATTTTTAATAATTTTGTACATACAACAGTTTGTGTACATTGAACTATCAGAAAGCAAAGGTGTCAGGTGTGGAATTTTCTACTTGAGGTATCATGTTGGCTCTCAAATGTTTCATATTTTATAGTATTTCAATTTCAGATTTTCAGATTAGAGATGCCCAACCTGTATATCCATATAGTAGAATATTATCGAGCCATAAAAGGTAATAAATTTCTGATACATGCTATAAAAGGAATAAACTATGAAAACATTATACTAAGTGAAATATACCAGACTCAAAAAGAAAAATATTAGGTGATCCTATTTATATGAGCTTCCTAGAATAGGTAAATTCAGAGACAGAATATAGAATAGAAATTACCAGGGGCTGTGGGAGGGAGGAATAGGGGGTTGGTGTTTAATGGGTACGGAGTTTCAGTTTGGGATGGTAAAACGTTCTGGAGACGGACAGTGGTGATGGGTGCACAACACTGAGAATGCACTTACTGCCAATGAATTGTACTCTTAAAAATGGTTAAAATAGTAAATTTTATGTGTATTTTGCAATAAAAAATAAATATTTTTCCTTATAGAAGTAATAATATTCATTATAGAAAATATGGAAAATGTAGAAAATTGTATTTTTTAAAAACCTACCATAGTTTTTACATTTACCCAAAAAAGTTTACATTTTGATATTTTTCCTTAAAGATTTTTTTCCTAGTCATATTTATATTTGACGCTTTTTTTTTTTTTTTTGAGATAAAGTCTCACTCTGTTGCCCGGGGCTAGAGTGCCGTGGCATCAGCCTAGCTCACAGCAACCTCACACTCCTGGGCTCAAGCGATCCTTCTGCCTCAGCCTCCCCAGTAGCTGGGACTACAGGCATGCGCCACCATGCCCAGCTAATTTTTCCTATATATTTTTAGTTGGCTAATTAATTTCTTTCTATTTTTAGTAGAGACAGGGTCTCACCATTGCTCAGACTGGTTTCGAACTCCTGAACTTGAATGATCCCACTGCCTCGGCCTCCCAGAGTGCTAGGATTACAGGCATGAGCCACCGCACCACGCCTATATTTTACTCCTAATGCAGTCTCCAGTACATAGGTAGGTGATCAAAAAATATTAGCTGAATGAATGGCATGATTTGGGGAGAATGACAGAGGATATTAATTATGTTCATACTTTGTAGCATTTTATATATTGCTTTTTACTTAACATAAAAAGCATTTTATGTTATTTTAATTTTATAAAAGTGATTGTTTTCTTGTTATAGTTATTTATTACAAAATGTATGCAAGTACAAGGTCCTTTTGAAAGATTCAAATAACATAGAATCACACACAGTAACACCTGAATGTCCCTTCCAACCCCTGCTCTTCCCATCCCTAGGGGTAATCCTTATTCCTAGAGGTAAATTCCTAGAGGTGCATCCTTTTTATTCTCTCTCTATGCATTTGCATATACATTCTAGAAATATACAAATATATATATATATATTTAGCATTAAAAGGATCATACTTTAAGTACTGTTTTGTGACATATTTTTTCACTAAGAAGTCTTGAAGATCTTGCATTGATTCTATATATCAGATTGGGAAGAATACCTTCATAATACTGCAACTTTCAAATCATTAAATATATGTATTTAAGTATACATATATGTATAAATATATGTATTAAGTATACATCCATATAAATATATGTATTAAGTATACTTCTTCATTTACTTAAGTCTTGTTTTATGCCTCTTGATTAAGAGTTACTACTTATCTTTTGAAAAATTTATTGCTGCTAATTTTGTATGCTATTATAAATGGTATCTTTAAAAAAAATCTTTATTTTCTAACTATTTGTGGCCAATAAGATATAATTGATCTTGTGTATTGATTTTATAACTTTGAGTATTTTACAGTTTTTAGATAAACTATTATTGATTCAAGAAGATTCTTTTGACTGGGCATGGTGGCTAACACCTGTAATCCTAGCACTCTGGGAGGCCGAGATGGGCGGATCTTTCAAGCTCAGGAGTTCGAGACCAGCCTGAGCAAGAGTGAGACCCCATCTCTACTAAAAAAATAGAAAGAAATTAGCTGGAAAACTAAAAATACATACATAAAAAATTAGCCGGGCATGGTGGCGCATGCCTATAGTCCCAGCTACTCGAGAGGCTGAGGCAGAAGGATCGCTTGAGCCCAGGAGTGTGAGGTTGCTGTGAGCTAGGCTGCCGCCATAGCACTCTAGCCGGGTAGTGTTGAGTGAGACTCTGTATCAAAAAACAAAAACAAAAACAAAAAAACCTCAAGAAGATTCTTTTGAGTTTTCCTTGTACATATCCTATCACCTGTGAATAATGACAGTTTTGTTTCTTCCTTTCCAATCCTGTATTTCTTCTTTCTTTTTCTTATTCTTCTGCAATGATTGATAATACATGTTTTGGCATGTTAATATTTTGAGCATCTGCTCTATTACCTACCTTTAAACTCTTCACATCCTCTTCTACATTTTCTTCTAGTTTATTTAAATAAAAAGGCTTAAATATTTCTTCAATGCCTGTATTAAAAAAAAATAGTACTTTAAACTTCTTAAGCATTTTCTAACATAAAATATTTATAATCTATTGTCTTTGAATTACTTACCTCAATCTGTGGGCAAAGCAGTAAAATAAAAATTTAAATTCCAAATCACTGACTCTGATAAAGCTACTAATGAAACTAATGCCCAGGTAGACAGAGCAAGGGAGAGCATAATACTAGACACCAGGGACTCCTGCCTGAAGGCACGCAGTTTCTCTGGGCCAAACCAAACAGCAAACGCACTTCTAAAGACACCAGCTAAACGAGGGGAGAGGCCTTCTCTTCCTGGTTCTTTCCAGAGTCAGGAAAAGCTGGGTTGAGAGGGTGAAAGAAATAAACAAATAAAAAAAAAAATAAACAAGGGGAGGGGAAAGAAGGAAAAGCAGTGGAAGAATGAGAAGGCAGTGGAAGGGACGCAAGCCCAGCGCCCTCAGACACACGAATGGATAAACAGAACGTGGTCTGGCCACACAATGGAATACTATTCACCCTTAAAAAGGGAAGGGATCCTGACACATGATACAACATGGATGATCCGTGAGGACATTCTGTTAAGTGAAGCAAGCCAGACACAGAAGCACAAATACTGAGTGATTCCACTCACATGAGGTACCCAGAGTAGTCAAATTCATAGAGACAGAAAGAGTAGAACGGGGGTCCTGGGGGCTGGAGGAGGGAGGCTGGGGAGTTATCGGTTAATGGGACAGAGTCGCAGTTTGGGAAGATGGAAAAGCCCTGGAGACGGATGGTGGCGATGGCTGCACAGCGCTGCAAATGGACTTGACGCCACTGAACTGCACATTTAAAAATGGTTACAATGGTAATTTTAACGTTATGTATATTTTGACACAATTTTAAAAGTAAATTACAAAAAAAAAGAGGCCTTATATGCCTTTATGCTTTTGAGAGAGATGGCATCTTTTTATTGAACAAAATGTTTGAAATCTAGAAAATCAGTTGGAAACTACAAGTAAAGTGGAACTCAGCTTTCTGAAGGCACAAACCAAGTTCCTGACATCTTACTAGGAAAATCACAACATGCGATGCATCCTACAGAGTCACAAAAGACACTCTTACCAGGAAATGTTGGCCGAGCTTCCGGATCAGCTTGCCAGCAGAGCTGCATGAGGTGGATGATCTCCTTTGGGCAGTTCTTGATGTCATCCTCGTCCGGCCTGTTCCCAGACTTGATGCATATTATCAGCTGCTGCTCACAGATAGCATCTAGAAAGCAAAGAGGAGTCTAGGTTGAGACTTTCTTTTAGGTCCAGCCCCTCTCTCAGGCAGGAAGGTGACAGAACTTGGACGATACTGCTGATTTATCTCTGCCTAGGCTGTGCTTGTGGTATAGCTGCCTCATTCTGGGGCAGAATGGCTTTGTGACAAGGAGCTGACATCTTCCATTACAGAAATGATCAAACAACATTTCAGTGTCTGCAGATGAAACACAAAATTCATAACAAAACTGTCTGCTGGTAGACAGAACAAACAGATTATGTGGGTAAAGTGAATGGCATGCCCTAGATTTTAATACAAACGCAAATACAGTGTAGCCCTTGCCTTTATAGAGCTCAGTTTAATGAGAGTGACTTAAAATATAGAGTGATAATTGCTATTCAAGAAGGAAGGACAAGGGGTTCTGGTAACACAACCATGCCTAGAATGGAAGGTCTGTTGAGGCTTTGTTGAGTCCAGAAAAATCAGCAGGTACAGAACATCTCTTTGCAGATGCTCTTAAATCTCTGCCCTGGCCCTGGCCTGTACATCCACTTGCCTCATGGTCAGATCCAGAATGGGGAAGGAGTACTCTCGAGGAGGATTCCAGGCAAGGGACATGAATTAGACTGGCAGTTACTGAAATCATGATGCCTCCCAGAAATTACTCACTCAGTGCAGTGGCATGCTGACCAGGGAGGAGGGGCAAGGGATAAGGCTAGAGAAAGAAGCAAAGGAAGGTCCTAAAGGGCCTTGTCTTCCACACTGGGGAATCTGAACTGTATCCTGAAGGCCACAGGGAAGGATTTTCAATAGGTGAGTGAGAGGGTCACATTTGCCTTTTAGGACAACCACTTTGGCTGCCACAGGGACAATGGACCTCGGGAGGAGCTCACAGCAGAAACAAGGAGGGTCTGAACTAATCAGAAGCCAGTAGGGGCAGAGAGAAGATTGATAGGTTGAAGATGCATCTTGAGTCATATAGGTATCTCAAATTCATAGGTTTTGAAGTCTGATTGAATGTGGAATAGGAAGGGCGAGGTCAAGTCTGGAAAGATGCTAAGGTTTCTGGCTGGGCAACTCAGCAGCTCGATGGAGATGTAACTTTCTAAGCATGCGCAGAGGAGTGAAGTGGGCCGGGCTGCAGGTGGAGTGTTGAGAACATATGGTCACTTGGGGGATGCTGCTTTGGAGGATCTTCTGGTGCGAGGGATGGATTCGACCATGAGGCAAGTGGACATGCAGGCCAGGGCCAAAGACAGAGACGTAAAAGGCATCTGCAAAGAGATGATCATTAAGCCACAGGAGTTGAGAATCACCCAAGAAGAATGTGTAGGAAAATGTCTATCAGCTTATGCACTAAACAAGCTGAAGAAAGTCTGTATTCTCCTGCAAGAGCCACAACTTACTCATCTTTATGATTCCAATGTCGACTAAATTGCCCACAGTCAGGACTGGGAAAAAGTAGTTTTTGAATGAAGTAGTAAAGCGAATGAGTGAAAGTATAAAGTGTATGCCTTGTAGTGTGAAACGCTAAGTCATCATAAGCAGAAACAGTCAAACCTTCCTGTCCAGGAAGAACCCTGGAATTTTACAACATCTCCCAAGCTTAGGTACACTATGGAGGGTTCTATTCATTTTGTAATCTGATTCCTAAACTGGGATTGCTCATTCATTCAACAAAAATTTGCTGAGCATCTATTATGTTCTAGGTACTATGTGTGTAGATGCTGAAGAGACAGCAGCAAATAACTCAGATGTGGTCCTAGTCCTCATGGAACTCGCAGTCTAGTGGGTAAGACTGACATTAAATGAACAAATAATTATAAATCTTAACTAATTTCATTGAAGCCCACGGTTTCATGTAATAATGTTGATTAATATTAAAATCCCACTTCTCTACAAATGCCTTACTTTCATATGGCTCCTTATTTGCAAATATTGCCCAAAGTACTATGGCAAAGCTGTACACATCTGACTTCTCCGTGGGCTTTGCGTTGATGTCATTCAGGTGCTCCGGGGCCATGTAGTAGAGGGTGCCGCCATTTTTCTTGGAGGTGCTGTTCACTTCCCTGTGCTCATTGTGCTCCTCTTTAGTTAGTTTGCTCCATGTCTTAAAGGAAGCAACGCCAAGATCTGCTATCTGCAAAAGGGACCAAGGCAATGGGATCATTCTGTGAAGGCTACAAGCAAAGTAGATTTGGCTTTAACTTTTGGGCTTATCCAGTGTATGTGAAGTACAGTGAGTTTTCCAGAAATGGTGGCACTGGGCAGGTTTATAACAGCTACTTCCGAATAGGCTCATAGCCATCTGGAAAATCTCCCCCAAGAAACGTTCACGTGAAATTCTGGTATCTCAATTCTTATACAATAAAAAAAAAAAAATTCTTATCCAATAAAAAAAAAGCAGAAGATATTTCTGACATGAACAACAAAAATAAAGCATATTTATTCAAATCTGCACAGGTTTTTCAACTATTTCTGGGACTAGAGGGAAAAACAATATTTTCTTCTCTGCATATTTACGTAGCAGATGGTGGCCAGGTACTACACCTTCTACTGCCCCAAATGGTGTCCAGAGGCCCATCGATGTGAGCGTCCAAGGATCCCAAAGAAACACAGAGGATAAGGACTGTGGTGCTGCTTGTTTTGAGTTGGTAGCCTGAACCTAAGAGAAGATGGGATGGGAAGAAGGGAAAAAACAGACAAGAAGGCAGAGAGAAAAATACCAAGGTCAGACACAGAACAGAGACGGAGGTAGCAGGACAAAATGCCAGAACCACACAGTTAAGAAGAAACCAAAGTTGGCAGTTCCACATCTGCCTCTAGAAATCCAAGCAAGCATTCGGGGATGAATTTTGGCACATGATTATCTAAAATTAACCGATTCTAACCTAGAATATAAGAGATAAGGTATTGATTTAAAGAAAGACCCTTCTTTACAAGCATAGGAATAAACATCTGTCCCAGATGAGGACAAAGTGCTAGAAGCAGAGTCCCTGGTAGAGAGGGAGCTGTGCAAGCAGTCCCTGGGTTCCCCCATAATGTCACTCCCCTTTCAGATTCTCGTGCTTGGATTCCTGCTGCCAAAGCCAATTAGCTGAGATGCTCCCCTAGTTCAACCTTGCCCTTGCATGGACAGAAGACATATCCCTTTCCCATGTTCCCTTTACTATGAGGGAAAGAGAGTTATCAAAAACAAACTGATTTTTTTTAATGCAGATGGAAATAAACAAATAAAAATTATAAATTAGCCAAATTTCAAAACAGGTTTTTGATGCCAAAATGGCCAACTCACTACTGATCTGTCTCTCAGGCCATATCTGAACTCTAAGGATTTTCTGCACACACCTTCACATTACCCTGCATTTCCAGAGGAGGAGAGTCTTGCTCACACAGATCTCCTAGGGCAAATGATGAGGAAAATGGCCCATTCCTAGGTGAACAAGGTTAAGTCTTAAATGTTTCCATCACCCGTCTAACAGAGGAGGAAAACACACTCTAGGAAAGAGGGTTTCTCAACTACCCCATTCAGTTCCATTCCTCCCAAAAGATACGAGTTACATCTTGACAGCTATCTCCTGATTCCATTAAGCCTCCATCTTTCCTTTCAAACCTTGGTAGAGCCTTCTGGTACCACCAACACCAGTTATAAGCTGAGCTAGGTCTTCCTTAAACATCTACCACTGAAAATGGATTTACAGTGGAAAATTAAAACTAAAAATTAGCCAAGCTTCTAGAAGCCTACAGATTATGGTTTACCTTAATGTGGAAGTCACCATCAACAAGGATGTTTTCAGGCTTCAGGTCCTTGTGTATCACACCTTCTCCATGTAAGTAGCACATTCCTTCAATGGTCTCCGTAATAATCCTTCCTTTTATAGAAAGTGGGATACTGATCTAAAATAAGTGATATTAAGTCTATGAAATGGAAAGGTAATCAAATAAGCCGAAGTAACTATTCCATAGGAATAAAAATCTGTCCCAGACTAGGACGGAGGGGTGGGACCTGGACCTGAGGACATGGTTACCAGGTTTCCTTCTAGCAGACGCTCTGCAGCACTGCCGTGATTGTGAAGCAAGAGAGAGTTCATTCCAGGGCTAAGAGCATTCATGTTGTATTTGTCAGTAAAAACTAAAATTCCATGCCAATCTGGTAAAATATAAAAATGCTATAAAATTTAGCTCCTTGAGGACAAAAACATATATTATTTTTATTATTTAAGATTGTATCCTTAGTACCTAGGGTGGTACCTGGAATGTTGGTTGAATGAATGGATGAATAAATATACTAACAAACATTTTCTATTGTATACTCATATGATGTGATAGTACATTTATTTTAAATATGGGAACAATGGCATGGTAATGTGCATGTGAAATAACAAGAGAAAAAAGAAGACAAAGGAATAGGTTCACACTGATTACAGCCATTAAAAATTAATCTATCAGATAAACATGATGCTTAAACTATGCTGAAGTTAATTAACATCAATTTGGTGGCCTACTGTCAGATACTTCAGGTCTTTGTAGAGTCTTAGGTTACTCATACTCATAATTATATTCTAGTTACATGAACACCCATGTTAATATAATATAAACAATTCCAGTTTCTACTATAGTGATTAAATTTTAGTTTTGCTTAACTCTGAAAAGTGAGTTTATTAAATTAATAGGATGTTTCCTAAAAATGTATGTGTATATTGGTTATTGGTTAACAGGAAAATAATTTTAATGATGAATGTTAGATTCCCAAGTCTACCCCTCAAACCATATTTAGGACATAACGTAGCTAAACTACAGTATTGATAGCTTGATCACCATCACACAGAAAGTAGAAAAAGATATTTTTTCCCTTCTTCCTTGGCATACCTTTGGACTTAGGAAAAAATTCTGAGCAAGCAAAGTGTCCCCCTCCCATCCTCTTTGTGCTTCCGTCTTTCGGGTCCTCCTGACTTCTTGCCTCAGCCCAGACTGGTGCACCTGGTCTCCCGCCTGATCCTGCAGGATGCCTCAGTCCCGAGTGGCTTCTCTCCCAATCACAATGTCTGCTTTAAACAGCTGATCTTAGCTGGTGTGGGGAGGAAAGCAATTGGATCAAACCATAACCCATGTTTATTATGACCAATGAATCAATCTTATCCTTGCCAATGGTATTTTCAAGAGATGTCTGTTCACTTGGCAATTGCGGGGTGGGGGAGACGGTGGAGAAGGGGGAGTATTTGCCATAAAGGCAGCCACATCCCACCACTCTTCACGTACAATCTACGCTCTGGTGGGATCCAGTGCTTTACAGCTCTCCATGCCACTCTCTCTGCCTGGAACACGTATTCCCTAATTCTCTACTTCAAAACACCTACTTGTCCTTCAGACCGGAAGCCTCCCCCTGCCCCCATCTATCCCAGCGGCTGGGTGCCTCTCCTCTGCACTCCACAGCCCGCCCACCGAGTAGGTCTCTCAAAGCTGTCACACCCGTCACACAGCACCGCTCGCTGACCTGCCTGCCTTTCACCCGTCTCCAGCCTATTGGCTCCTGACTCCACAAGGCCTTCATCTTAACAGGCTCATAAACTTTTTAAGATGTTTTAAAATTCTTTGGTTTGGGTAAACAATTTTTATTTTCCTGTTTTAAATCTTATCCAGTGTTGTTGCCACTAATGTTCTACATTCAACCTAAAATAAAATTTTCTTGAATGGTATCAAATTACAACCACTAATACTCCATCTTCTCTTACACTCATGTATAGTGTATACACAACTTAATCCATATTTGTCATAGTCATTTATAGTGTAGATGCTTTCATCAATCAACCCATGTTTGTCATCCATCGTGCATATACCCCACATCAGACCACGTGCTTCATGAAGACAGGGCCTAGCTCTGGACTGCGGATTGCAGAGTGGCTGACGGGTATGGTAGACAGCCAACCACAGTACTAAGACACACAGTGCATGACACAGAGGACTGTCAGCAGGATCGAGAGGACAGAGACCACTCCCAGGACAGCCAAAGGCATAGAAGATTTAACGAGGGACTGACTTCAGAAAATCCAAACTACTAAGCGATTCACAAAGGGATTATTTTATACCAGTGAGGCACAAATGAACAGCACATGGCAGCCCTGACAGACAGTCAGGCCCGTGTGCTGGGCACAGGAGTGCGTGGTGGGGACTCCATACCTCGGCTTTCAGCACGCGCATCAGGTTGCCCTTTTCCATGTACTCCATGACCAGGGAGTAGTTCCCCTCCTCTATGATGATGCCCAGGAGCTTCACCACCCGGCTGTGCCTCAGCCTGTTCATCATCTTCCCCTCCTCAAGGAGGGACTCATTGTACCTGTGGGTGGGAGAGGAGCCACGCTGAGATGAGCAGAGCCCGGGCCGCAGAATCCCGCCCGTACCTCCCATGCATCACGTCACACGTGCTTTGGTCATACTCCTGGGTACGTTCTGCTCTCTTCCAGGCACTGACCATGAGCCTTGGAAGGCAGAGCAGTTTCTCATTCATCTTTATAGCCTTCCTGTCTGGTAACTAGCATTGCATGCTCAAGAAATGTAAAACCAATGAATGAATGAATGAATGAAAAGGATGTGAACAGCAGTAATGTAACCTGAAAAAAAGATTGTGCTACAGGAGTTGGAGGTTACAATGAGGTATGATCACACCACTGCACTCCAGCCTGTGCAACAGAATAAAACTCTCTCTAAAGGAAAAAAAAAGATTGTGCTGGACAGTACAACAAAAAACATAGCCTCTCTCCTAACCACTCTGATAAAGAGGAAGAGAGGTACAACCACTCCACTGATGGTTTTAAAGAGAGGGTTCTTGGAACCTTTCAGGAATGAACTGCCTTTTTTTTTCATACTTAGGGCTGGGGTTCTCACCAAAAATGTGAAGTGAATTAATCTCTCTTCACTGATACCTCGTGTTTTCTTCTCCCTGCCTCCCTCACCCCCCTTATCTTTTTGTTTTTCTCAATTTCTTTCCCCTTCATTTCTCTTCCATCATTTACTAGCCATAGCCAGCCTCGGAATCCCCATCAGTGTGAACCACAAGTGTCACCATCACCCCTGACATCACGCCAGCGTCTGTCTCATTCTAACACCCAGCAGCTCCATCCCCACACTGATCCACTCCCGCACGATAGCCACTTTCCGTGGCCAGCTCAGAGCGAGGGCCACCCACCTCTGCTCCCAACTCACTCAGTGCGCTTGGGCCCCGTGTAGACCTTTTTCATTATCACAAGTCCATGGGTTCTGTGGAAACACAAAGACACCTTCCCGAAGCCTCCGCTGTCCAGATGTTCCCTCTCCAGGAAGTCACTGGATTTCATCTTAATGTCATCCAAGGACATGTCTGGTTGCCTTCTGAATGCTCAAAATTAATACTTTTTTCCCTCTGTAAAGAAACCTGCCTGTAAAGAAAACACAGGCTAACTCAGGGCAAAAACATACACTTTTATAAAGTCCCACCACATGCTTGATGTGCCTTTGTTTTGAGAATAAACTTATAGTCTGTAAAATGAGCTATTTTTCATATTTCTAAGAATCACAGAAGACCATGATTTTTATTCCTTCAGACTTTTCATCTCTGGCAATATGGAGCACTAGAAAATCTTAAAAACCCTCCTGCAACTAAAGGACCTGTATATGTTGGATAATATAATGCAAACATCCATTCAAATGCACAGCAGAGCTCAGTGGAAAGGAAAAGAACTCTAGAGACAGAAAAACAAAACAAACAAAAAAAAAAACAGGATACCAGATGTGAGCAGTGGCCCACATGGTAGCCCTGTGGGGCACTACCAACCTCACCATCCGGAAGTCAGGGCTTAAAGCCTAGCCAGGGACAGGAGCCGAGGTCAGGGCATGCATGAAAAGAGGGTTGGAATGAAGACTCCCCACTTAACACAGCACTGCTCAATGTGCTACCCCTCCATGAAAGGATGAACTAGAAAAAAAGCAGCTTATCAACAAACAAATGTATTTGTCTTGGATTGGACGTGGAGTATTTAAACAAGTCTGTGTGCATTCATAACCTTGGGCCTGTCTTCAGATAGATTTGGGCTTTGAATTGAAGCTCATAAGAGGAAGCCAGGACTCCCCAAACTAAGAACTTTATACAGGAAGTGGTCACAGGCTGATGACATGCTGAGGTTACAAGGTTAAAGCAAACACAATACCAAACCAGACAGGATTCCCCTAAATAAAACCTACTTTAACATGAGCCCTTCCAAAACTATCAAATATAAAAGAAAAAATGCACCATGAGCCAGACCCTGCAGACGCAACAAATAGCAGTACCCCACAGGAAGAACTGCAGGTAAATGAGCTATTGAAAAGCATTAGAAAATAAATAAGTTCAAAGTAATTATGAACAAAAAAAGGAATGTGAGGAATTTAAAAAGGACAATGCACTCTCTAAAAGGAATAGGAAGATGTGAAAAAGGATGAAAATTTGGAGAACTTGTCCGACAGTGCTGTGAAGTATACCATGTCAAATCTCAAAGCAGAACCATTTGGTTCACCCTTCTTCCCTTCTTTTCTTCCATTTATTCGTATTCATTCATTTTCCCCAAACTGAAATGAAGACTAAAAATCCATGGGGAATCACAATGGGATACCACCACACACTGGCCAGGATATCCAAAATTAAGACTAACAGCACCAAATAAATACTGGCAAAGGCGGGAAACAACCAGAATTCTCATACATTATTGGTAAGAGTATAAAATGGTACAACCATTTTAGAAAAGGGACTGGCAAAGAGCTTTGTGGCAAAACAGAAACTCCGTGCATACCAATAGGACATACACACTGCTGTGTGTGTGTGTGTGTGTGTGTGTGTGTGTGTGCGCGCGCGCACGTATGAGTGTGCATGCCTATGTTTGGGGGGGGTGAAAGAGGGGTTACGGATGTTTTATATTCCAGAAATATCTGCATCTCAATACAGACAGTGAAAAATACCATTTGATAGGGCATGAAATACTCACTGAAATTTCAAAGGCCATCAAAATAGCACCTACATATTTTACATTTCATAAAGCATATATTTTGCTTATATAACTAAACGTACTTTGTAAGTATGACTCAACAATTCCAATTTCAAGAGAAATGAAAATGTGTCCAAAAAGACCTATACAATGTTCATAGCAGCTTTATTCATAATAGTACCAAATTGAAACAGTTGTTCATCAATACGAGAATGGGTAAAAAAAAAACCCAAAACTGTGGTGTATTCACACAATAGGATACTACTAGCAATAAAAATGAACTATTAATACACAAAACAGCATGAATGGGCTGGGTGCGGTGGCTCACGCCTATAATCCTAGCATTCTGGGAGGCTGAGGCAGAAGGACTGCTGGAGGTCAGGAATTCGAGACCAGCCTGAGCAAGAGCAAGACCTCGTCTCTACTAAAAATAGAAAGAAATTATCTGAACAACTAAATATATATATATATATAAATTATATATAATTTTTTATATATAAAAATGGTGGCACGTGCCTATAGTCCCAGCTACTCGGGAGGCTGAGGCAGAAGGATCACTTGAGCCCAGGAGTTTGACGTTGCTGTGAGCTAGGCGGATGCCACAGCAGTCTTGCCCGGGCAACAGAGCAAGACTCTGTAACCAAAAAAAAAAAAAAAAAACAGCATGAATGAAATGCAAAAAACATGATGCTGAGTGAAAGAAGCCTTATACAAAAGTATATATACTATATAATTTCATTTATATGAAGTTCCAGAATATTCAAAACTACTTTGTGTTGGAAAAAGAACACTGGCTGCCCATGGGCAGGGTAGGGCTTGAGATGGGGCATGAGGGAACTTTCTGGGGTGCTGGTGATGTTCTATGGTATGGGTCAGGGCTAGAGTTGCACAGGCTTATGCATTTGTCAATACTCAGCAAACATAGTCTTAAGACTTGCAGGTAAATTTTACACCAAAAGGAAAACCTCTAAACACATGGAACCCAAGTTAATGGTAAGTATGCTGAATTATGTAGGCGGATGTGTATTGATATCTGCAATTTACTTGGCTTTTTTTTTTTTTTTTGAGACAGGGTCTCCCTCTGTTGCCCGGGCTAGAGTGCCATGGCGTCAGCCCAGCTCACAGCAACTTCAGACTCCTGGACTCAAGCGATCCTTCTGCCTCATCCTCCCAAGTAGCTGGTACTACAGGCATGTGCCACCAAGCCCGGCTAATTTTTTCTATACATTTTTAGTTGTCCAGCTAATTTTCTTTCTATTTTTAGCAGAGACGAGGTCTCACTCTTGCTCAGGCTGGTCTTGAACTCCTGAGCTCAAACGATCCACCTGCCTCAGCCTCCCACAGTGCTAGGATTACAGGCGTGAGCCACCGCGCCCAGCCTTACAATTTACTTCGACATGTATCAACAAATCAGGCAGACTGACAGACAGCCATGGCGAAACTGAGAGGGGCAGCAACGCGACGAAGCAAGAGCATAAGATGATGCCAATAAGGGGTATCGGGGAGTTCACTGTAAAACCTTTTCAAACCTTTGCACTTTGATGTTTTTCATAATAAAATGTTGGAGGGCAGAGAGTTAAAGAATAAAAAGTACCTTGTGGTGGGGGGGGGTCTGAAAACAGTCTTGTCCAGTGGCCTGCCACAGGTGGCTCAGGTGACCAGCCTCCTACACAGTGTCCAAAGGCTTCAGGCTGGGCCTGCCTGGCAAACAAGGCCCACACAGCAGCTTCTATGGGCTACCTTCCCCACAATGCTGGAAGACATTGCCCAACAGGAGGAAGTGCCCTTGAGGAAGAAGTGCAACGGGGACAGGGGCAGGCTTGGGCTGAGGGAGGCTGCCTGGATAAAGGCATGGAGACTGAGGAGCCGGGGTGAGGCAGGGGCTGAAGGTGAGACAGTGGGAGTCAATAAGGACACCACGAGCCTTCCTGTCATGCACGTGAACCCTAGCTCTGTGACTCATTAGCCCTGTGACCTCAGGGAACTTACTTAAGCCTCAACTTCCCCATTTGCAAAATGAAAGAACAATGACCCCCTCACAGAACTGCTAAAGACTGCATGAGAAAAAGGAATATACGTGAAAATGTCTTTGTTGCCTGCTTTATGGCTCTGGCTCTGGCCTGGCCGCCCACCCAGCCTTCCAGAATGCCAACGTGCAGCTGGCATCACTCTGCTCAGCAGGTCTCTACTGACCAGTCCCCGTGAGGATGAGATCGGGGTGGGGCAGACAGAGGGCATAAAAGACAGAACATTGATTTTACGCCTCCTTTTCCATTGGCTGTGATCCTAGGAGCATGTACAACTTCCCCATCACATGTGGCAATGTGTCCTGGCCTCCCGCTGCTGCCCTCTCAGGGCACCTTCTCCCAACCTCTTGTCTGACTAGATGTTGCTCATTCTAGAGGTCTCAGCAAACTGGCATTTCCTGAGGGAAGCCATCCTAAGTTTTCCCATTAGACGTTTTTACAGCACCATGTACTTTTCTCCTGAAACGGTTAAGACAGCTGTAATTTGAGAATTTTTTCCCATGAAGTTCACAGAAGGCAGGAAACTGTCCTGTGCACTGTCTCCAGTGCCATGGAAACAGACAGGCAGTTGATCATCAAATGGGTAAGTATTTTTTAAAAAGAACTAAATTAAACTATCTAAAATATTTTAAAGGATATAGTTAAATGAATTATAGCATATTCATAAGACAAAATATTATATAGCCTTTCAAAACTGCTTTCAAGGAATAAATCTGTAAAAATAATACATATTTATATTTGTATATATCTCTGTGTATGTATATATATGTAAGTTGATATAGATACATGTACAGGAAAAAAAAAAAAACAGGGAAAGACACCAAAATGTTAAGAATTACATCTGGATGGTAATTTGTACTCTCTTTTTTACATTTTTACTACATATTCCAAATTTTCTACAATAAACACAAATTAAGTCTATAATAAAAATTGTATTTTTTGAAAGGAATAATTCCTTGACTCGGTAGTTCTTTACTCTAAGGAATTATTTAATAAATCAGAGATGCTGATAAAGATTATGCACAAGGATGCTCCTGGTAATGTTACATAGAACAGCAACAGCACATAAAATAATTAACATGTACAAAGCAGAGGTTAAGTTATGGCCCATCCTTACTTTGAAATACGTCTAAGAGTTTTCAAAATGATGCTGTGCAAGAATGCTTAATAACTTTTAAAAATGCTCACAAACAGTAAGGAAACAGGAGCTACAACATGCCCTGAAATCTTTTGCCCACACAGGATGAGGACTTTATGAGGAATTCTATTTGGTATCTCTCTTTCAGTCCAGGCCATGTCTCCTCCAATTTGTCAAGAGCAAGCAGGACCTGCAGTGCCACCTGTATGTGCTGGAGCTCGGGGGAAGGAGGCCTCCAGGGGGGTCCACCAGTCTTTGTGAGCTCCGTTCTTGACCGAGTCAGTTCTCCTTATAGTCTTGTCATGCTAGTTTAGTCAGATCTTAATCATGTGCATTTGCATGGTTTCCAATGATTTCTTTTGTTTTTACTTTCCTCCCCCACCCCTTTTTCTCTCATATAGTTTAGTGAAGGATACCCACGAGCCACAAAAACACTGAATTTAGGCAGGTTATATAGCCATGTCACATAGCCATGTTACAGAGTAATTAAGGAAGGCATACTAATTTCAACTAATAATGTAATTGTGTGCATTTTAATGGAATTTGTTAATGTTTTTGAATAAATGGATATTAATTCAGGGACTCAGGGAAGTGATTTTTTCTATTGAAATTAATGGGAAATTCCAAGAAATTTCGCATATTACCTTCTAAGGCAGGGTAAATCCATATATCAATATTCTAACTAATTTGTCCCCATTTCTCCATGATAACTATGCATAATGAGAGTATCACAGAAAATGTTGGTTGCCTACCTGCCATTGCCCCCTTATTCCCTGCTGACAGAACTGTGATTTTACTAGGGTATCCAAGTGACCAAAGGACTTCTCCAAGGGTCTTTGATTATAGCAGCCTGGTGCTTTGTCTAGATAAACAAGAGTTCTGAGCAAGGAAGGACCAAATGATCATCAAGAGACAGACTGAAATAGAGTTTAACAAGCATTATCACATACACGAGCACATTATGACCCGTGAAGTAAATTTTATCATGATTTCAACTTACAAATGAAGAAACTAAGATTTGAAGCTAAATGATTCACCTAATATGGTAGATTCTGGAGTCAAACTTTTGTCCTGACGCTCAAATTTTCAACTCTCAATTCACTAACACACGCTGTTTCTCTGATAGCAAACATTTTTTGTTTGCTATCTATTTTTATTTGGAAAAATCCAGATGCAAAGATGCAATCTGACAGCCTTACTCACATATATTAAATAAGTATACTATAGTCAGAAACAAGGGAATGCACAGAATTCCAAAAAACAGGAAATATATCATTCAACATTATGCAGATTAATACAGTCAACCATTTTTGCCAAAATATAATATCCAACTAAAGCATGGAAAATTACATATTTTTTTCAAATTCCTGGATCATATTATGGAAAATGGATTAACAATCACTACATAGTAGCTTGCCCAGTTTGGAAGCTGCTATTTTAGGAATTTTTCTTAATATTCATTCAGATTCACAATCCTGAAAGTACAACTTATTTCTGGGGCAAAATATAATGCACATAGACGAAAATTAAAATTAATCGTTTTTGCTGTTTTATCAGTAAAAATAATGATGGTACACTCCAAATTTCATTTTAAACAAGCCTCCTCTTCACTTTGGTGTATGGAAGAGCTGCAGTATTCCACAAATCTAGTTGATCACAATTTCCTCTTTACTCAGTGCACCTTCCTGGCAGTCACAAAATGCGGATGAGTCACTGTACATTTCAAAGTTCACTCCCTGCCTTGGTTTCTTCAAGTGTAAACAAGGGAAGAACTAATAGTGGCCTAAAGACATGAGAACTTCAAAGTTCCTTGATTAGAACAGCCTCGAGCTTTGCCCAAGACAAACAAGGAACAGCCAAACGACCCCAAAGCTCCTCCCCCCACCCATCCTTGCGAGTATCTGTCGAGTGCTTAGGAGAGGAGGACGCAGCCTATCCTCTTCTGAACCCTGAAAAGTCTGTAGGACTTCATGAAAGCAAATGCCACTGACGACCACCAAAGCAGCCTCCTAGAGTTATGACATTCGTCCCTTCAGCCGCTGTTGACCGCTCCTTTCCCATTTGCCAGCTGACGTCTAAGATCGCGCAGGAAGGCTCTAGAAGGGCTTCCCAACCAGCTGCGGCCCCAAGTGCACCACTAAAAGGCCGTTTCCAAGGGTTCATGAGAAGTCCCATGCAGGGACAGAACTCCGCTAGGCCAGAGCGCGCACTACTTTTTCTTAATGATACAACAATAACAACCCATCGTCCCTACAAAGACAATAACGCCATTCACACCGAAGAGTCTATTCCACCGCCACACCCTAGTCGTGGTCCGAGCGCAGCTCTTCGCCCTCCCGACCTGCGCCCAGACCTCGGGCGACAGACGAGCATCTCGGCTCGCGCCGCAGCTGACAACTGGCGGCTGGACTTCCGAGAACGCCCGCGCCCCGCCCCGCGCCCGAGACAGCGCGGACCCCGCCCCGCCCTGCGCAGGCCCCGCCCCCGCACGCTCGCCGGAGTCAGAAAGCCCGGCCGCTACCCGGAAGCCCGCTGTCCGCGAGCTTGGCGGCGGCCGGGGCCTACGCGAAACGCAGTCGAGAGTTACTTTCGTTTCCGCTGCACGTTTGCCGAGGCCCCCGGGTGAGGGAATGAGCGGCGCTGGGAGAGTCAGCGGTTACTCCGACGCCGCGGCAGCCTCGCCGGGCGGGCTGGGGCAGGGCTCCCAAGCCCGGACGAGGGGATCTCCGGGGCCTGGGCTCGCTGGGCTCGGGAGTGGCCGCCCCGCACCCGCCCGCTCACCGCGCCTGGCTCCGTCGCCCCGCCGTCCAGCCGCGCTCCCTCGGTCTCGCCTGGATAGCCGTGCTCGGGCGCCCTGACGCGTGGGCCGCCGGGACAGCCGCGCTCCGGGAGGCCGGTCGGTGGCGGCGCGTCCGCGTTGAGTGCGCTCGGCGGGAGGGCGTGGACTGCGCGCTCTGCCTCCTCCCGCCGAGAAGGAGGACTGTCGGAGCGCCCGCCCCGCCGCCAGCCGGACTTGTTCCCACGTTTTAAATCCCCGAGCTGTCTCGCCAGCTAACGGGGCGCGCATTTATTTTGTTTCAAGCGAATTGGTGGGCCTAAAGAAAAGAAGAAACAGAAACCTCTGCTCGCGAAGGGGAGGCGGCTTGACCTAGCGGAAAGCACTGGTTGGGTTACAGTGGGGACACTGCCTAGGAGTGTCCGGAAGCTCCGCGGGTTAATTTACGCAAATTACCATTCATCTCCCTTTATCTGTAGAGTGGGGTTACAGAGGGAGAAATGTGATGATTATTTCGCAGCCCTTTAAAATGTGAAGTTTAAAGGAAAATTGGAAATACTTGTGTTATATTAAAAAGCAAGTTATAAAATGTGCACATGATCACATATTGTAAAAAGATATATATGTCAAGAGAATGAGAAGATAAGCCACAGACAGGGAGAAAATATTTGCAAAAGACATAACCTGATATAGGATTGTTGCCCAAAATATACGAAGAACTCTTAAAATGTAAACAATAAGAAAATGTACAACCTGATTAAAAGTGGGCAAAAGATCTGAACAGACACCTCACCATACATATACGCATATGAAAAGATGCTCAACATCATAGGTCACTAGGGAATTGCAGATTTAAAAAACTAGTGAGAAAGTATTACACACTGGAATGACTAAAATCCAAAACACTGACAACACCAAATACTGATAAGGATGTGGAGCAACAGGAACTCTCACTCTTTCCTAGTGGGAATGCAAAATATTACAGCCACTTTGGAAAACAGTTATGCAGTTTCTTGCAAAGCTAAATAGTCTTACCATACCATAGGATTCAGCAATTGCACACTGAAATGAGTTGAAAGCTTGTGTCCATACAAACACATGTACACAAATGTTTACAGCAGCTGTATTCATAATTTCCAAACCTTGAAGGCAACCAAGATGTCCTTTATTAGATGAATGGATAAAAAGTTATGGTATATCCATACAACAGAATATTATTCAGCACTAAAAAATGAGCTATCAAGCCACAAAAAGACATGGAGGACTCTTAACAGTATATTTCTAAGTGAAAGAAGCCAATCTGAGAAGACAACATAATGTATGATTCCAACTATATGACATTCTGGTAAAGGCAAAACTATGGAGACAGTAAAAAAACATCAGTAGTCGCTATGGGGTTACAGGGAGGGAGAGATCAACACGTAGACCACAGGAGACTTTTAGGGCCTGTGTAGTCGGATACTACAATGGTAAATACTTGTCATGATACATTTGTCAAAGGCATATAGACTGTACAACACAAAGAGTGAAACCTAACAAATTCTGGACTTCAATTGACAATGATATATGTATGCTAGTGCATCAGTTGTAACAAATTTGCCACACTGATGCAGGATGTTGATGGTAGGGGAGGCTTTGGGGGACAGGGTGAGTGTGGGAGGGGATATGTTCTTTCCCCTCATTTTGCTGTAAAACTAAAACAGTGCTAAAACATAAAGTCTATTAATTATTGTTAAAAGATCTATACATATGAAAAGAGATTAAAGGGATACCTGTTCATTCAACAAACCTTTCTGTCTACTGTATGCCAAGCAGGTACTAGATAAGAGTATCTGGCGGTAGATACAAGTGATACAAAAAGGAATTCATTCCTTCAATAAACATTTACTGAGAACCTGTTCTAGGCACTGAAGACCTAGTTGTGAATCAAAGACAAAACTCTCTACACTGCATACAAGGAGCTTACATTCTAATGGGAATGACAGAAAGAGTTATTGCACACCACCATCTTCTGGACATCATGTGACCTTCAAACATTGGAAGTTGGGCTGAGACAACTGTGTGGGTTTTTTTGCTTCGTTCTGTTTTGTCTTCAGGGTTCTTGCTAACTCAGAAACGTGGCTTTGGGAGCTTTACTCATTAGTCCCACCAAAAGCCATGAGAGTAGACTGCGCTTGAGAGGAAGGGACTCATCCCTGTACAATGCCAGAGCAGAAAGGCAAGAAAGAACAGTCACAGGGGAGGCAGTAGCTGTGAAGCCAGTGGAGGACAAAGTGTGACTGCAACTGGGCAGGGCTGTTGGCCACATACCTGAAACCCAGTGTACACCTGCCGCCACCCCAGACCACAGTTCCCAGTGTCCTTGGTAATGAGACCCTCACTCACCCAGCTGCTCCCCTGAGACCCTGGGAGACCTCCCTAACTCCTTCCCATCTCTCCCTTGTCCCCCCACACCCATCACCAAGGCCTTCTGCCCCCAAGTCTCTCTCCAACCTGTGCAATTCTGGTCCTGTGCCTAGTCTGGACCATGCAGGCTCCCCTCCAGAGCCTCTGGTCTCCTTGCACCCACTCCCCACTAATCAGCCCGTGCCCACGAAAATGCAAACCAAACCACTGGAGAAGCGTTGGGACAATACACAGGACCGGCTCTCCCCTCTCCACCCCAGACAGTGAGAGACAGAGACAGACAGACAGACAGACCTGCCCCCCCAAACACACACGGCATCCTGAGAGGAGATTGGTGTCTGGATCCTTTTACCGCTCCCCCCCCTTTTTTTTTCACGTGCTGTACTAAGGTAGTTTTACCGCTCCCCTTGAACTTCCCCTGTTCTTAAGGATGGGCTGAAAGCCGCCTTATTGAAATGGCTTCGCCAAGGCGCCCGCCCCTTCCCGGGCCTCGCTCCCCCCGACAGCCTCCTCCTCTGGCCGTCCTGAACCCCTTTCAAAGTCACCTCGGAGCCTTTGCAAACACTGCTTATCCCACTTAGAAGCCCCAGCCCCGTCACCGGGTTAATCCCACTCCCCTTCCCAGCTCCACTAGCAATCGCAGCCCCGGCCCCCTCCCACACGACACCTCCCCAGCGCGACCCTTGTCCCAGTGCGTGTGGTCCCTACCAGACTGGGCGCGGCAGCAAGGGCCGTGTGCGACACCGCCCACTCTAGGCCCTGCAGGGGTGCCCGGGAAGAAACAGGGCCCCCGCAGCTTGGCCGCGCTACTGAAAGCGACAGGATGGGTAAGCAGCACTCGGATTTGGAACAGGACACGGGTGATTCCAAAGGACAGGGAAGAGGTAGGACGGACGTCCTTCTGCGGATCCCTGAGGAGAGAGGAGCGATGAGA